>CABHPP010147319.1:0-26797 GCA_902168425.1 Peromyscus attwateri
GTGGCTTCTGCTGAGAAGCCAAGCTAAGGGTCCTACAAGGTCCTGCACGCAGGGGCACCATCTCTGTGAGGGGTCATGGCAATCTGTGTCATTGGCTGGTGTCACCTCCCCTCCAGTGTTAAGTGTTGGACTTTGGGAAGCTCTTTTCCTGTTTCTCAATGTATTCGGATTGATCTTCACGTCAGTATGTATGTCCCACTCCCCAGTTCCTAGACCCATTGGAAAGATCACCGTCTCCAACGTGACCAGTACCAGCTTCTCCCTGCAGTGGTCAGTAGACATCAGCTTCTCTCCTACCTTCTACCTCACTTTGGTCTCTCCTCGGGGACCCGCCGTAACTATGGAGACCCAGGACAACAATGTGACACTGTCGGGTCTGGAGCCCGGAGCATTGCACCTGGTAGAGATTGTGGCCAAGGTGTGTGGGAAAGAAGGTTCCAGAACACAGCTGAGAGTGCGGACAGGTAAGGATCTCTGGGAACATGGGTCACCAGTTACACATAAGGGGACAAACAGACACACGTGAAAGGTTGAGCCGAGGAAGGCCTGCCTGAGGGCTGCTGGGTATCCATTCCTTTCTCAGCATGGAAGCACCTGGCTCACCTTGTGAGGGGATGGTGGCAGAATTGAATAATGACACAGGGACCCCATTACATGGGAGACAGTCCTCCCCCACAGTTACATGGTCAGATAAAATCCTTTTTTTTTTTTCTCCTCATTACTTCTGACTTCAGTTTTCCCAGCACATGACTTCTTATGTGGGTGATACTGTAGGGAGCTTTCACATCGCAGGGAGCTTCCCACACACTGGGGGCTGTGTCTCTCAGGTCGGGGGTACATTTCTTGGGTGATGCCTGAGATGACCTATTGGGGTGCAATAAGAACAGCTCATGGCCAACAGGAGAAGAAGGAATTTGGTGGTGTGGGGATAGCCTAGCAGGGAAATCCCTGAGTCTGAGCCAAGCCGGGAGACCCCTGAAGGTCTCCCTCACTCTGGAAGGAAGGGGTTGTACATGGATGTGTGGCCCTGCCCCTTAAGACGAGTCCTATGTCTGCTCTTCCCTACGCTCCTGTCCTGCCTCTATGACTCCTACATCAATCGGGTTGCATGTGCCACTGGCCATAGTTCTGGCCTTTGGGCACAATGACAGCGACATCCCCCAAAGACATGAGGTTTGAGGCTCATCAGGAATGCGTAGTGGGATGACTTTATGGTTTGTCTTAGGACTGAGTGAGGTTCTCTCTGGAGGTGGGCTTAAAGTCATCAGGGAGAGAATGCTGTTACTCTCATCTGATGCTCCAGGCCCCTTACATGAAGCAGTTATGCCCCAGACATAGGAAGGGCCTGTGTCAGAAGCCAGGATGTCACTGGGGACTATTCCAGACTATGCTCATGTTCCATATGTTCCTGGAAACCTTAGAGGGCAAAGACTCACAGAGAACAGGCGGGGGCAAAGTGGGACTGTTCTTAGACCACAGAGAGGTGTGTGTACAGGGTGGGAAACGAGCTGCCTGAAGAAGGCCCGCAATGAGGCATGGGCTCTGAGCAGATACCGCTTGGCTCTGACTGTCTCTTGGTGCCTGTTCCCTCCCAGACTGTCGCAGTTTGCTAGCTAGCTATCTGACTTTCAGTGAAGCCTCAGCCCCCCGCATGCTATTTCACATCCTTTGGAGCCTGCTGGGCCACGCCCGTGGGCAGCAGTCTCTAGTCCTCCTTTGGAGCCAGGTCAGCCTGGATACTCATGCAGTTAACAGGGACACTGAAAGAACAGTCTGTGACCTAATGAATGCTACATCCTGCAGTGGCCCGGAAACTTGCGGGTGAAGTCCGGATAGCCAACCTCCGCTATTCAGAATCCCTCCGAAACGCCAGCAGCAGGGAGCACCGAGACTTCGTACAGTTATTCTTCAGGACGGTGAGTGGGGACGGTCAGTCCTACTTCCCTTCCTGGGGAAAAAAAGGAAGGAGGTGGGATGGGGGGTGGGGTGGGAATGCTAGGTGCTTCCAACTAGGAATAAGATTCCTGGGTCTTGTGGACTCCCTGTTTCTAGAGGAAGCTGAGCCAGACTCCAGCAGGTTTGAGCGTCCTGAACTATGTGGTAGAGGCCTACCTGGAGGCAGAAGCCATCCCTTCCCCCCATGCACCTTGCTTCACGCTCCCTGTGGAGCAGAAAGCTCCATCTGTGTTTATCAAAGTGTTTAAGCAGGGCTTTGGTGGTGCAGGCCTATAACCATGGCAACTCAGGAAGCTGAGGCAGCGGGGTGTGTGTGTGTGTGTGTGTGTGTGTGTGTGTGTGTGTGTGTGTGTGTTGTAAGTTCAAGGCCTGTATGGGCTACAGAGAGAACTCAAGGCCAGCCTGTAATATGTGTGCACTGAACACATGCATGCACACATACACACAACCACACACATATACATATACACACACAAATGAATATTTAAAAATGGAGCTCCATTTCAAATACCATGAAAAATTTAAGTGTAAAACCCAGTGATTTATACTGTTTGTGAAAAATCTGCAGCTACCACCACCATCTAACTCCAGAATGTTTAGTTACCTCAGTGTGGAAACCCTGTACCCATTCTCCCTCTGCCCCTCCCCCAGCCCCTGGGCCACTACTCTGCTTCTTTGGACCTGTCAACTGGATGCATGTGAACATGGACAAGATTAAGTAGCATGTTGTTTCTGTCACTTAGTTACTGTGTTCCAGGTTCATCCGACATTGCCATGTGCGTCTGCACCCCATTTCTCTGATGGGTGGATACTGCTCCATCATCCCTTCCCTTTATCCATCCACTCAGTGTTGGATAGCCATGGTCCTTCTGCTCTCTGTCCAGAACAAAGCCGCTCTGATCACGTGTGTTTCTCCCCTGCCTTCCCTCCAGCTCTCTTTGGGACAGTAAACTGTTATGGTATAGTACAGGTAGCAATTTCAGCATGTTTTGGTGCTAAGGTAATAATTATTATTACTCAGACAGAGTCTCATGTATCCCAGGTTGACCTCAAACTCTCTGTGTAGCCGAGGATAACCGTGAGCTCCTGGTCCTCCTGCTTCTACCTCCTGAGTGCTGGGATACGGGTGTGCACCACCAGGCCTGGTTTATGTGGTGTTGGGGATGGAACCCAGGGCTTCACGTATGCTAGGCAACACTCCACCCGCTGAGCTGCCGCCCCAGCCCTAGTTTACACTACTTTAGAGAACGCACTATATTACTGTAGAAAATGCACTTACCATAGTCTCGTGGTCTTGTTTACCGGGTGGAAATTTCAACCTTCTTTTAGCTCTTCCATCGTCAGGGAGTTTGAGTTTTAAGGGCGGGTTGGACAGTGCCGCCTAGTGTTGGTTGTGATAACACGCTGGTATGTCCAGAGCCAATGGGCATCCAGTAGAGTGGACCACGCAGGCTCAGGAGCTGCTCCAGTCTAGCCCCACGGGATCTGAAGCCCTGCCTTCCATATTCTTGAATTCCCAACTCTCCCAGTGCCTGGACCCAAGAAGAGTCCCTAAGTGGTGTGACTTAGGTGGTGTATCACCCCTCTTTAGCAAAGGGTGGTTTTAGGTAACATCAGGCAACAGATGTTGAGCCCCTTCCCCACTCTGGTGGCCAACTACAGCAGCTCCACCCCAAGTTTCTGGATCAGTCTTTCTTTATAAGCCATTTCCTCCTTGGTCCATTTTTGGACATAGTTGCTTTATTTGTCTCTTGTCCCGGGATAGAAAATAATTGTGCAGCTGCAGACACAGGCAGGATACCAAGACCAGCTTGGGAGGTGGTAGGCTAAGGGCTCATCGTTTCCTAGTGGGTTCTGGAGCTTTGCCTGGAGACCACTTTGAAATGGCACATTACCCCAATGCTGAGGCAGATCTGCCTAAGGAAATCGGGGGTGGGATGGGGGTGAGAAGCAGGAGTCTCTAAGATAAGCACAGCAGCTGTCTGAATGAGCCCCCCCCCAAAGGCAGCTGGGGTGGGGTTGGTGGTACTCAGCCAATGATGGGGGATAATGGATCTCTCTGCCTTGGGTGACACAGAGGAGGGGAAGTGGGGCCAGGAGCTCGTGCCCTGGGGTACCAGCCCTCATGGGTTTCTCTGACAGTCCCTGGAGATGCCCTTTCCAGGAGTAATTTGAATCACGTGGACCGTTGAGGCTCATTATAAGAGCATGTGTCTTTAACTATGTTGGACTGGATTAGAATGATGCAACATGTGACTCTGCTCTTAAGGTTAGAGGACAAGAGCAAGCCTTTCAGAGGTGGGAACCGTGTGTCCTGTTAGGGCTGTTGGAGCAGCTCATTCAGAAGTGGTCTGTGAACAGGTGGAGAGGAAGAAGAGAGGGGAAATGTTCAGAAGCATTAGCGGCAAAGGAATGTTCTAAAAAAACAAACGGAGTAAGTGGTCTTCCTCAGGACCACTCACTCAGCTCCCGCTGCCCCCACCCCTGAGCTAAGAGCAGCCAACCTTTAAGTGCCATTGTGAGCTTTTGTGTTGCAGGCCTGTGCGGGTGGGGTTCTGCTAGCATTGCCCCCTGCTCATCCCAAAGACAGCTCTCTGCAGCTGTCTACTGCATGTGGGGGAGAGAGCTCCTCTGGACATCATCAATACCTGCAGGCATTTGTCCTGGGCTTAAAGGGTCCAAGAACTGATCTGGGGCCTGGACCTTCTCGCCACAAGCCTCTCCTGCTGCCAGGCAGAGTACCAGGACAAACGGCCTGTGGCCTCAGCGGGCAGCTCTTCTCATGCAGCCTGTTTCTCGAAGGTGCGGGACTCCTTACCAGCCACGCTGCGTCAGCACATGGACACGGGCGAGATCCGCGTGGACATCATCAACATCACAAATGGCAGCGTCGTGGTGGAGTTTAATTTGCTAATAACGGCAGACTTGGATGTCAGGGAGGTGTCTGCCACCTTCCTCACAGCCCTACAGAATACATCGGTGCTGGAGGTGGTCAAAGGCAAAACCTTTCTACAAGGTAGGCAGGGGCTGGGCTCGACCCTGGTCTGCCGCAGTTCTGGAAACAAAGGCAGCACAAAGTGAGCTGTGGCTCTTGGTTAGGAAGCTGTGTTTGGGGCCTCCTCGTGGGGCTCCCTAGGAGCTGCCTGAAGCATGAAGTGAATGGGGGTTTCCTTGTCATTCTCTCTCTCTCTTTTTGCTCGTTTGTTGGTTTTTTTGAGACAGGGTTTCTCTGTGTAGCTTTGGAGCCTGTCCTGGAACTCGCTCTGTAGCCCAGGCTGGCCTGGAACTCACAGAGATCCACCTGGCTCTGCCTCCCGAGTGCTGGGATTAAAGGCGTGCACCACTACCGCCCGGGTTCCTTGTCTTTCTTATGGCTGCCATGACTATTGTTAAAAATAGAAGGGTTGAACCTTCAAAAGTCAGAGATATCCCTCCCCTGTCACCTGTGCTTTGATGAGCTGAGAACAAATGGGTCCTTCTGAGCAGCTGGACTGTCCAGGAAGTTTCCATGGAGATCTTAGCAAAAGTACCAGGGAAGAAAGCAGGGATGAGAAGGCAATTTAGACTCTTCCCTCCTCCGAGCTGAAGATAAACGATACATGGCTCATAGATCATTAGTTTATTTTGTTTAGTCGGGGTCTCACTGTGTAGCCTTGGTTGGCCTGGAACTCACTGTGTAGACCAGGCTGGCCTCACATTCACAGAGATCCACCTGCCTCTGACTCCAAAGTGCTGGGGTTAAAAGTGTGTGCCACCATGGCTGGCTGGCCGTAGATGGTTTTATGCTTTGTTTTGTTTTTAATGAAGGCTTTAAAACTGAATGTCTTTTTTAATTTGAAGAGTGAGAAGGATTCCCTAAGCAAAGTCAGGTTTTCAGAGGAAAGGACTGTGATACTTGAATTGCCTAAAAAGATCAACCCTCCTGTCAAGCAGAACACAGTCACTCTTGTAGAAATGACAAAAGAAAACTTCTAACAAACTAGTGAAGAATTAGCAGCTTGAATATAGAGCGAGTTCGCACAGGACTGAGCCTGATAGGTCAGTGTGCAAAGGATGATAATGGACAAAACCCCAAAGAAGTATAAGTCACAATCACCAAGGACATGACTCCCTTTGTCCATGAAATTGCAAAAGGTAAAAAATACTGTAAGATATAAAAACTAAGTTAGAACCGAACCAACTGCCAGATTCTCTCTGACACCAGCATGGGCCCTGACAAGGCACGGTGAGCAGCTGCCGTGGAGTCTGCAGAGCGGGCTGGTGGGGTAGCATTTTCTCTCCCTTTTTGGAAACCAAGGCAGTGATAAGTGTCAGCAGTCCACAGCATCTCCTCCTCATTGGCTTGGCAGTTGATTCTGGGACTTTGTCCTGGGTGAAGGGACCTCTCAGTTCAGACCATAGTTAATGCAAAGATAGCCTTCAAAGGCCAAGTCATTGGAAATAACCAATACTAAGAAGCATGCCGAGTTCTGTCCACACCGTGGGCTGTTGTCACCTATGAATGGGGTTTGCTGAGACGGAAGATTCTGAAAAGTCATATGCTGAGTTACAACAGGGTGTCATGTGTGAGTGTGCGTACATGCTTGTGTATGTGCCGAGCAAGCACAAGTGTGTATGTAAGTGCGTGTGAGTGTGTTTGTGGGACGTGTGTGTGTGTGTGTGTGTGTGTGTGTGTGTGTGTGTGCATACTAGGTAGGTGTGCTACCACTGAGCCACAGCCGTGGCCCTGGAGTCTGCTTTGTAAAGACCAGAGGGAAGCCTGTGACTCTGCAGCCCCGTGCTCTGCGCTCTTTGCTTTGCGTTTTGGTTCATACCCCCGTTCTACAGGGCTGGCAGACCGAACGAGCAGAAAGATGGAAGGTGTGGGCTAGGGGGTGTACCTGCTGGGTTTAGTGCTTTGCTGCTTGGGTCTCCAGTTCTGTGCATCTCCTGACTGCAGTGGTGGATGGTGGGGGGGGGGGGCTGTAGCTCTGCAGGAACCCCTTTCCTGTCTCACAGAGCTGTATTCGTCCAGATTACAGCCTGGCTCCCACTCCCACCGCGGCTCCCACACACACTGAAGGGTCTCCTGGACTGTCCCGAGCTTGCCACATCCACGTGGCCTGTTCTCTGGATGTTTCAGACCGCCTCCTGGGATGCCCTGTCCTGGAAGGACTGTGCAGACAGCTGACATCACTGTCCACCCCAGAACCACTTGCAGGTCTGTCGTGACTCCTGTTCTCCTGTCCACGCTTTTCAGATTACAATGAGTGTGAAATGAGAGAGGATGACTGTGAGCCTGGGACGTGCAGAAACACCTTCGGGTCTTTCACATGTAGCTGTGATGGAGGAAGACCTGACTCGCATGTGGAATATTCTGGAAGATCCTGTGATGGTAAGCCTTTTCTGGAATGCTTCTCTCTTAAGGAAACTCATTCCTAAGAAAAGGGGGCTTTTGTCCAAATGAAGTCAGCACATTGTTTATGTCCTGGGCAAGTTTTCTGTGTGTGTGTGTGTGTGTGTGTGTGTGTGTGTGTGTGTGTGTACATGCACATGTGCATGGAAGGTATACATATGTCTGGCTCTCCCTCTTCTTTCATATATGTCTAATGGAGGGAGACAGCCACTTGTGTGAGTGAAGAGTGTCTGGGGCAGAGGACCTACTCTGTGTGGGAGAAATAGAATACAGAGGAGGTCAAGTTATGTTGGAGTTGGTCGTCAGGGCCAACCAAGTCAGCACTTAGTAGTGTGGGCCCAATCATGCAATAGAGACTGGCTAAAACATGGGAGCCTGCAGAAGTGGGTGGCAGAGGGAAGCATCTGGCCAGGGATGTGGGTGACAATTACATGGATGATCTTTCTAGAGATCCCTGGACATTGCAAAGGTGTGAGCTTTGGGGCAGGAAGGAAGTCAAGGCAGGAGCAAGGAGTACGGACTCCTGAGAGGACAATTTAGGACTCTACTTGGAGATAAACCTCAGAACCCTGGGGACAGGTTACTTGTCCATTCATGCTTAGCACATCCATGGTACTCGAGGACCAATGGAAGCCCAGTAGCCTGGACACTGTGGCTGGACCAGGCAGCTCCTAGGTAGGGCTGCTTTAGAGCACAGTGTGGGGGCTCAGAGGTCTGCCCTGTCCCCTCCAGCCCCAAACAGACTCACCCTGAGCCTTTGTCTCCTTGGAAACTGCAGGGGACTCTTCTAGCAACATAGTCCAGACCCCAGGCCCAGAGTGGCCCCCTACCCCAGCAGGAACTAGAGGTGCCCCTGTGCCAGATTCCAGCTCCGTGGCCCAGGGCCAGCCCCCGGGCCAGCCCCTGCGACTGAACCTGACAGACGCAGTTGACGTATCCTGTGAGATTGAGATGGTGGTCATCGCCATCCAGAAGCGCTTTCTGCAGCAGGAGGCCATACCTGAGGCCTCCCTGTACCTGGGAGAGCCCTCCTGCAACGTGAGCAAGAGCAACAGCACACACGTGTTCCTGGTGGCTGGCTGGGGCGAGTGCGGGACCCTCGTACAGAGCGTGAGTGCATGTGGCTGTGAGCCACCTGGAGGGACCTCAGTGTGGGGAGGGTTTGCGCCTGGTAGGGCAGGCAGGCAGGCAGGCCGCAGGGTCTTCACTCCTGGGCCTCTGACTTCTAAGTGAGAGAACCCAGAAGAGGAAGTCAGCCAGGCCCACGTTGTCACAGTCGGAACGCTGGAATCCTGAAGGAGATGCAAGCCTCACATTGTAGAATTCTTCTGGTGTAAAGGGCCTGGGGTTGGCTGGAGCCGGGGTTTAAAGAGTGCGCTGTACCCCAAGCAAGATGGGAGGGGAAGGTAGGAAAAATGAGGAATCCAAGAAGTCATGTGGGAACATGTGTGTGCGTGAATGTGCATGTTTATGTATGTGTGAATACACCTGTGTACACATGTATGTTCCCTTTTCTCATACATATGTATGAGTATGCATATGTGTTAGTCATATTTCTGTCACTGTGAGCTAAGTCAACTTACGGGAAGGGAAGGTTTGCTTTGGCTCACACTCAGAGGTTTCAGCCCACGGTTGGGTTGGTCGGCTCCATTGCTCTGGGCAGGGAGAGCATGACGGAGCAGAGCTGTATACCTCATGGTGGCCAGAAATGGGGGAGAGAGGGAGAGAAGAGAGAAAGATAGGAGGAGGGAAAGAGATGAGGGGGAGAGGGGAGGAGGAGGGGGATGGGAGAAGAGAGAGAAAGAGGGAGGGAGGGAGGGAGGGAGGGAGAGAGAGAAAAAAAGAAGGAGGGAGACAGAGCACCAGCATGTGCTAAGATCCAAGTGTTCCTTCAAGGGCCTCCCAATACCCTAACTTACGTCATCTAGGTATTGGTGGAAGTATTAAAGCCACTCCACGTAGTTAAAAGGGAGGTTTATTTTGTGGGGTAACTTACAAGTAAAGGGATAGGTTACAGGGTCCAGGAGAGGTGAAATGCAGTCCAGCGGTGTTCTCTGGAGAACTCTGCTGGGTCTACCTCCAGTGTCCAGGGTCCAGGAACCAAGAGACCTGGCACATCCGGATCTCAGGTCTTCAGGGCTCCTGTCTCGGCCCCGCCTCGTAGGCGTGACAGTTACCGGAAGCCTCAATGGGGGTAGTACTTTCAGGTCAAAGCTGGAACAGCTACCTACTACATCTAGGCTCCACTTTCTAAAGCCTCCCAGTTGCCCACAGATGAGCAGCCACTGTGAGGGGCCCAACCCCCGCCCCCCCCCCTGCAGCCCCTCACAAGCTGCTGTGTCCGGAGAGCATCCACAAGGACACCAGCAGTCAGACCCGTGGCCGTACCACGTGCTCAAGTGTCCTCTGCATGCCAGGCTGTTCCCAGTGTGTCAGCACCTCTTTGCAGGGACAGGATGCGGGGGCCTGCAGATGGAGGGTTAGCGTGGCCTCTGTTTTCAGTCCAGCTGGGTTGGGGGAATGCTGAGAGGTGCCACGTCATTGATTAGACGTGGTATGACATAATAAGACACAGCTTGAGTCAAGGACACAGCTGCGCACATACGATGGCACACACATGGTCGGTAGGATGGGTTCTTGACATGAGAATCTCTAGGTGACATCAGGGGACACTTGTCAGGATCTTCACTCTTCTGGGGATTACCCTCCAGTACCTGGAATATAGCTACAGTTGGGGCTGGGGCACACTGAGGCTCAGGAGATTACTTACACCCCATCTGTTTATGCACAGAACATGACCAACACAGTGGTGACCACCACACTGAAGAACGACCTGTCCCCGGAGGGCGTCATCCACCACCTGCAGATCCTCAGTCCCATCCACTGCGCCTTCCGCAATGACCTTCTGACTTCCTCAGGCTACACCCCGCAGTGGGGGTGAGTGGGAGGCTGCCTTGCCTCCACACAGCTTGGGCTCCCTCTAGCACCTTTGCTTGAAGGCTCTCTAGGGTGTCCATCCTTCGAGGGCTTTCTTGAGTCTGCCCACACAAGTGGACGGGACTTGTGCTAACTACCAGCTTCCTCCACTTCTGCCCCAGTCCTTCATAGGATTAACTAGAGAGGGCCAAATACCTTCCCTGTGACCCATCAGCTAGGAGGAAGAGCCTCTAGGGAGCAGCCTCCAGCTCCTCAGACCACAGCCTGCGCCATGGCCACCCTCTCTCCAGGGCAACCGCCCACACAGAGAGGAGTCAGGCTTCTTGCTTGCAGCCAACTCTGCGTGCATCACCTCTCCTCACCTGGGCTCCTCCTTGGCTTCTGTGCCTCCCCAGAACCCCCTTTTGTGGGAGGGAGAAACTAGAAGAAAGGACTGCATAAAGCAAGCTTCACATAGCCTCTCCCCTACAGGGTCTACACCATCTTCGAAGACCTCCACGGCACCGGAAGCTTCATCACTGAAATGCAACTGTTCATCGGGGATTCTCCCATACCTCAGAATTATAGCGTGTCCGCCAGTGATGAGATCAAAATCGAAGTGGGGCTCCACAGGCAGAAGAGCAGCCTCAAGGTGGTGCTGACCGAGTGCTGGGCCACCCCGTCCAGCAACGCCCGGGACCCCGTCACCTTCGGCTTCATCAACAACAGGTAGAGAGAGGCCACACCGCCTCGCCCAGCCCCGCTGCCTACTTAGAACCGCTTGGAATTTCCAGGCAAATGCTGATGTGGTCTGGGTTTGGGGGCGAGACGAGGCAGCAGCTCCCTGAGACGTCCACGGAGGTTGTGGGATACCCGAGAGGGGCGGACGCTCACCAGAATCATGCCTGGGGAGCAGCCGACTTAAGGAGCCACGTTCCCTCCCTCAGCTGCCCTGTTCCCAACACCTACACCAGTGTGATCCAGAACGGCAACTCCAGCAAGGCCCAGTTCAAGCTGAGGATCTTCTCCTTCGTCAACAATTCCATCGTCTACCTGCACTGCAAGCTGCGAGTGTGCATGGAGAACTCCAGGAACACGTGCACGATAGTAAGCGTGGCTCCTTCTCTGCTTCCGGGGGTGGGGGGTGGGGATGGGGGGTGCACTTTCCTGCTTGGTAGAGGTGTTGCTCTACCCATGAGGGCGTGGGGACAGTGCTCAGAAGCATGCAGCTTCGCGGGAGAGCGCAGGACAGGGAGTAACACAGGTGGAGTGTGTTGATTCAGGCTAAACATGTTCTTCCTGGGGGTTTGTTGTTAATTGTTTCGTTAGAACTGAGTTTCATTGTGACATTTTCATATGTATATATAGTTATACTTAGTTCTTATTTACCCCCATCTCACCTTCCTCCTGCCGTGGCCCAGCTTTCTGCTTGCTTGCATCACACATACACACATACTACAAATACACATACCACACACACACACACATATACACACATACATGCATCATATACACATACACACATACCACATACACACACATATATACATATACCTTTATACACACAAACATGCACACATACACATACCACACACACACACACATATACACACATATATGCATACATATACACATACACATACACCACACACATATATACATATACATATATACACACAAACATGCACACAAACCACACACAATATATACACACTTACATGCATACATATACATATACACACATACCACATATATACACATACACCACATACACACACATATACATATATACACACAAACATGCACACATACACATACCACACACACACACTCAGACATACCACATACACATACATAGACATACAACACACACATTTTTACATATACACACATACATGCACACATATTTACACGTACCACACACTCACATATGTACATACACAACAGATATGCACACACATACACCACATACACCATTACCCTCTCTTGCCCCCTTCTTCTTCCCTTCAGGCCTCTTGGGGCTACACCTGAGTTTTCTGGTTTGCTTTCTATTGCTGTGATACAATCCATGATCTACAGCAACAGATTTAGGGAGGAAAAGATTTATTTTAGCTTATAGGTTAAAGCCTATCGTCAAGAGAAGCCAAGTCTGGAACTTGAAACATGAAGGATGGCAGATGCTCTTTATGGGCTGGCTCCCCCTGGCTGGCTCAGACCTAGGAATGGTACCGCCCATAGTGGGCCGGGTCTTCCTGCATCAAATCACAATAAAGAAATTGTCCCACAGAGGTGCCCCCAGGCCAATCCAATCAAGGCAAGTTTCAGTTGAGGGTCTCTCTCCCCAGGTGTTGACAACAAAACTAACCAGTCATGTTACCCACCCTACCCCCAATCAGCTGTGCGAATTCCCCTCAGATGGCGTTAAAGCTGAGGTGTAAAACATTACATTAATGTCGTATTAGCACTGTGAATAGAACATCACCAGCCGTCAGCATCTCTAGCAGCTTTTTCTTTCCTTGTGCTCAGCATTGACACAGAGCTTATGAATAATTTGCATTGTCGTTTACCCAGACTATGTGTGTTCCTACTTTGGGAGATGCTCGATATTGTACCCATCTCTGAGGGTGACAGAGACGCTGGAATTTTTCCAAGTGGCAAGCCTTTGGCCACTAGCAGGGTGTGGATAAGAGACACAGTGAGTCATTCCACTTTCTCACATAGTAGGTCTTCCTGCAGGCACAGTTGAACTCCCCATGACACACACTGAGGGGCATGCCCCAGTATACACCTTGGAATCACAGGGGTTTGCAGAAACAGGGCTAGCAGTTCTAGCAACATTCTCTCTGCAGGGGCTGCTGCTTCTCAGGTCTTTGCAGCCTGACCCCCACCCCCACCCCACCCCCACCCCGAGTTCCTTTATAGTGGGCTTTCCATTAGTTCCCAAGGCTGCCAGACAAGATATGACTGGGCCATTAAAATATTAGAAACACGTTGCTGAGTGAGTTGGGAACTCACGGTGTTGACAGGCTGGGTTCCGAGTGGTGCGGGAGACTCTGCCGTGGCCTTGCCCGACTAAGAAGAGTGGCCTCGCCATTCCCTGACTTACAGAAGTTCTTTCCCTCAAGTCTGTCCGTGTGTCCACATCCCTCTTCAGTTTAGACCTCACCTCCAGGGTTAGAGTTCATCTCAACCAGGTCATTTTTCCAAACAAGGTCAACTGGCTAGTTTTGTGTAAAGTTGACACCAGCTAATAATTTGAGAGGAGGGAGCCTCAGTTGAGGAAATGCCTCCATGGGGTCAGGCTGTGGGAAGCCGGTAAGGCATTTTCTTAATTAGTGATTGACGGGGAGGGCCCAGCCCATTGTAGGAGGTGCCATCCCTGGATTGGTGGTCCTGGGTTCTATCAGAAAGCAGTCTGAGCAAGCCATGGGGAGCAGGCCAGTAAGCAGCACCCCTCCATGGCCTCTGCATCAGCTCCTGCCTCCAGGTTCCTGCCTTGTGTGAATTCCTGCTTTGGCCTCCCTCAGTGGATTGTGACTCTGGACATGTAAGCCAAACACACTCTTTCCTCCCCAAGTGGATTTTGGTCATGGCATTTCATCACAGCAATAGAAACCCTTACTAAGACAATCAGAAGGCTGGGGTCAGGATGCCAACATTTTTTTTTGGAAGACCATGGTGGATATTGGGTATACAGGGAGCAAATTGCACCATACCACTGAGCTACATAGTGATTATAGTGATTTTGAAAGGCAAAGGTATCTGGTGAAGGTCTGGTTGAACCTTTGGAGGATACAAAAAGGTTGTGTCTGGGTTGTGTGGTTGAGGCATGGTCCTAGGGAGGGATGTTCCCTCCATCTTCCCCTATGCATACCCCAGTGTACCCCACTCCATGCCTCTTGTGCTTTGGGTGGTGCTTTGGTTTGTTTTTGTCAACTTGACAAAGACTAGAGTTACTTAGAAAGGAAAAAATGCCTCCATCAGATTGCTTGTATGCAACTCTGTAGGGCTTTTGCTTGATTAGTGATTGATGTGGGAAGGCCCAGCCCACTGGGGCCAGTGGTCTGGATTGTGTAAGAAAGCAGGCCAGCAAGCCGTGGGAGCAAGCCAATAGGGAGCTTTCCTTCATGGCCTCTCTTCAGCTCCTGCCTTCTTCTTGATTTTCCTCACTAGACTGTGACTCATGTATGTAAAGCAAATAAATCCTCCACAAGCTGCTTTTGCCTGTGGCATTTCATCACAGCAATAGAAACCCTAACTAAGGCAGGTGGTGTTCCACCAGAGTCCACTGCTAAGGCTACCCTGCTCCCACATCCCCATCTAGATTTACCTGTCCAATTGCTCAATAACGCTGTTCTAGAGAACCAGATTGTCAGGGTCAGAAGAGGAATATTCTAGACAGTGAGTTTATGCCCTGTAAGCACCACAGGACAACTGTGAAGTTTCTTTTGTCAAAAAAACAGAGCTGCAATGACTTCCGGTTGCTGAGAAGCAGTGAAGCCGAGCACCAGATGTCCTGGGGGCCCCTCCGTAAGTCTGAAGGTGAGTCCTCTAGGTTTCAAAGGCAAAGAAATGATCCCATCTGCAAAATGCCAGCTTGCAAAGTGCCTGTTTGAAATATGGGGCTTTAGAGATTTTTCTAAAGGACTCACAACAGTGACTAAAATCTTCCTCAAGAGTCTTGTGTGCTTTTGTGGGTTAAGACTGTCACAAATTGGACAGGATTTGTTCCTCTTGGCCACCCTGAGCAGTGGGATCTAATTCTGTGGCCATACTGTGGGGAAGAGTCCCAGCTTCCAGAGGTCCAGAGCACTGAGTTTATGGGCTCCTATGACCTGAGTCCTAGGAATCCAAGAAGGTCTTTGACCCTGAGTAAATGTCAAGTGGATACAAAGAAGAACCTACACTGTGAATAGACAGCCACAGTGTGTGTGTGTGTGTGTGTGTGTGTGTGTGAGAGAGAGAGAGAGAGAGAGAGAGAGAGAGAGAGAGAGCATGTGTATACATGTGTGCACACATGTATAATTGCACAACCACATGAAAAAGCTGTTAAATTCAGAAGATGAACAAAAAGCACACTTCAATTCCCCCCTGAGTATAAATGCCTACCAGATGATTATATTTATGTATTTTCAGAATCAATTTTCCAAACATGTTTCTCCTCCCATATGATCTAATTATTTGAAAAAAATAGAGAATCTGCATGCTTTGGGTACTAAGACAGAAGTGTCTAGATGCCTCTACTTCTGTCTCTTCTCTATAGTAAGAATTTTCAGGCTTTAGTTGACACATGGCTGCCTGGAGTCAAAACCACAGCTCCCAACCTCCTTGGCAGCTGAGTGTGGCTGGGGAGGTCAGCTCTGGCCAGTGAGAGGGGAAAGAAAGCCCTGCCAACCCAAGGGGACACTCCTCAAGGGCCACCCAGTGCCATCCCTGGCCACTTCCCTCTCATCTTCGACATCTCATCTTTGTGCCAGAATGAGATCTAAGCCTAGTCCTGGCTGCTTTCCTTTTTGTTAGTTTTCCATCCTAACTTGGACGGCCTTGTGCCTCTCTGTATTTTCCTACATAACAGCTCCTGGGATTCAGGCTCAGGGTAGAAGCTGGGTTCCAGGTAAGAGGACAAGTGAATCAGCAGGCAGGTCCTGGCTGGAGTTTCTCAACTGTTGCTTTTCATCCAAGCATTGTGAGAATAAAGCCTTAGGCACAGTTGCCAAGGCATACCCCTAGTTCACTAACTCAGATTGTTCTAGACCCAGATGGGGGTTCACAAATGATTGATGATCTGTGTTCTGAGACCTAGGTGCAGGGGGGGTCCTTAGGTAACTGCTTGTCTAGATTCTAGAGCTGCATGCATTTTCTCCACTCATTATCCTCTTAAATTGCTGTAGATAACTGGTCAACCTGGGGCTCCAAGAAGAAAGAGCATAAGTACATCACATGTTCTCATTAATAGAAATGGAACCTCTCCATTCATTCATAGATGTTGGGGAAATGTCAATAGAGTGTGAGAGGTACTGGACTTGGAGTTAGCAGACCAGAGTTTGATCATACTGATGCATGAGCTGTGTGGTATTTGCAATATTATTGACCCTGTCCATCACCATCTATCCATCCATGCAACCTCTGTTCATCATCTCTCTTCCATTGATCCATCCAGCCTTCATCCATTTACCATTCATCTATGTATCCATCTATATGCCTTCCATGCATGCATTTAATCTTCACTAATCCATCCATCCACACATTTGCATTCATCTATCTATCTACCCATTAATTATCTATTCATCAGTATATCTACCGCCTGTTTACCATACATGTATACAGATAGACAGACAGACAGACAGACATCCCTCTCTTTCTCCATCCACTATGTGTCAGGAATGCTGGTTTTCCTTTGTAAGGCTGTAGTTGCAGCAAATTTCCATGCCTACCTCTCAGGGTTGTATCTAGTGTGAATTACAGGTCCGTTGACAGCCCCTAATTGGTGAGGCTCCCTAAATTTAAAATCAGGCTGATGATAATACTTTTGGGATGTTGGGCACACCACCTCTCATTCCTCATTTTCCCGTTGTGAAATGGTGATATTATTTCCTACTTCAGACAGAGCATGGCCCACGGTCACTTCTGGGTAAGAGTTGGTTGTTGCCATTTGTACCAAGCAGAGATCTACACTAGGCCAGTACAGAGAGCATTGCACAAGGGTGTGACTGATCTGTCACCAAAGCTCAATGGTTCTCCTGCTCACCACGCTTTCTTGTTGTCTTGTAGTTTTTATTTCCACAATATTCTCAAACAAATGGGTATCAAAATCACTCTCAACACATGGCACCTGCAATTGGTACGGGCTGCTCTGTTTCAGGAGTGGTCTTAGCTGAAGTGCTGTGGGAACCTGCAGGGACAGATCAGCAGACACGTTCCTTCAGGCTCTGGCCTCTATCCCCACTGTTACCACCACTTCCCCTTCGGGGAAGCATGAAATTCACCTTACGATCTGGGAGATTGTATGTGTTCACATGGCTGGAGCTGAACGGTGGTGAACTGGGCCTCAGAGGCAGAGCCAGGCTGCCCATTATCCTCTGCTTGTCTTTGTCAAAGGGTCGGGGCCACCTTTGTGGAAAGGGCCCCTCCAACACCAATACCACCACTCCAGCCCACATGAGCATAAGTAGCCTGAGCTGTGGTGACAGAACACCGTGAACTGGGTGACTTAGGACCACAGAGTTGTAGTCTCTCACAGTTCCAAGAGATGGAAATCTGAGATGGGGGAGTGGGCAGGCCCTGCTCCTCTGAGACCTGCAGCCAAACATCCTGCCAGCCTCTTCCAGGTCCTGCAGGCTGTGGCCCATTTTGGGGTTCCCCAGCTCGCTATATGTAGCCCAGCTACATCCCAATGCAGCCATCTTATAAGAACACTAGTCTTACTGTGTGAGGGCCCAATCCCTCCAGTGTGGCCTCATCCCTGCAGCGGCCCTGTTTCCATATGAGTCCTGCAGCTCTTGGATTTAGGCTTGAATGTATCTTTTCCTGGGACAAACTTGCACACATATTTTCATGTGTTGATGATCATAAGGAAACTCAGTCTTCCTTCATCCTGAATATGTGCTGCCTGTTTTTAAGCCTGTTTGGGAATCTCCTGTGGCTACCGCCTCACTAGTCAACTATTCAACCTGCTTATTTTGTGTTGCTGAGCAAAGATGTGGGTAGTGTGAGATGACTGGAGGATGTGCAAATGTCCAGGACAATTACTGAGGCTTCTGTGTACTTCTAGAGTATATGAGCTGGGATTCTAAGTACCAGGAGGGCTTGCTTCTGCTGTGTGTGGGTCATATGTGTGCCGGGAGGCCTTGCTTCCGCTGTGTGTGGGGCCATGTGTGTGTTGGGAGGGATTTATTTCTATTTGAGAACTACACACGTGCCAGGTGGGAGGGCCAGTGTGGGTTTGTCGCGTGTGTGCCAGGGGCTTGCTAGCTGTCTTCGCTTTCCACTCCATGGTTACATCTTCTATATGCTCAGTGTCTCCTCACTTAAACTGCTTCCTGGACAGACAGGGTCTGACTGCAAGGCCCACACAAGTCACACTGTGATGTTCGGAGTCTCACATGGACAGACAGAGGCCCCATGCCAGGGAACACTGTGTATCCAATTGTACAAGCATTTCTGAGAGCTTGCTCTCCGTTTCAGACTTACCTACTGTGGACCCCGGCAGGGAACAGCCTGGCCCGCAGGCTCCACTCTGAGCTGCTCAGTTAGTGGCATGGCCAGTGGTGAAGGACCAGACTGGATAGGCAGCATCAGGACAGGGGCTCCATGCGCTCAAGGGCTGACAGTCTGGACTGTCACAGTCTGTTCCCCAGTGCCAACAGGGCCAGTCTCCTGCCTCTGCTTCAGCATCCTCAATGCAGGTACCCCAACTGTGCTGGGAAGAGCCCCTTCCTGGAAGGAAGAGCCCTTGGGGGCTGGATTCTGGTGCCAGCTCTTCTGTGTCCCTGGGAAGGTGCCTGACCAGGCGTGAGGACCCATGCTCCTGGGGAAGTTTCACAGTTGTGGTTACTGGATGGTACCCCACCTCAAACAAGGTTGTCTGGTTGAAAGCTTTTGCCTAGGTGGCCAAGAGGGAAACCCAGGACCACTGTAGGGCAACTGTGCTGGCAGCCGCACCCCTTGGGCTACTACATCCTAGAAGACAGCATCATGTTCCCTGTGGGGCCCTGGAAGTCCCACGGGCATGGGAAATGGGATTTGAGTCATGTGGACTGCTCAGGCTCTTCCTAACCAGACTTCTCAGGATACTGGAGGTGGAGGGGATGGGGGATGAGCATGGCTGGGGTCCATCCCTGATCTCTGCTCTAGATGCTCGTGACAGTGTGTCACACTAATGCTCAAAGCACTTATGGACCCTGGCCACTGGAGCGCAGGCCAGGGGCTGGTTGGTGATTTCAGTCTTTTTCCTACAATGTGAGGTGTGTGTGTGACTCCAGAGGGGGACAATGGTGTCCTGCCCCTTCACTCCCCACCTTCGTCTCTTTGTCTCTCTTATCCTAGAGCTGTGAGCACAGCCACCCCCAGCCATCCTCCTGCCTCCATGCCCACAGAGCTGGGATTTCAGGTCTGTAGCCTTTATGTGGGTTCTGGGAATTCAAAATCAGGTCCTCACGCTTACACAGCAAGGACTCTTACCTCCTGAACCATCTCTCCCAACTCTGACAGTATGGACATTTAAAGATGGAGAGCATGTTCACCTAGCATCAGGCAGACCTATGAAAGAGAACCAGGTGGTGTGTGGCCCAGCGATCAGCTTCTTCATCTCTGTGGTGTGAATGAACATCCACACCCCAAAACAAGTCTGGACCCTTTAACAGCCTCCTCCCTTTCCCACACCAGCCTCTTCCCTAGGCCCTGGAACTATCAGTCTTCTCTCTGTCTCTGGTTTGCCTGTTCTAGAGAGTTCTTGTGAATGGGTCTCACTACCCATGGTCCTTTGTGATCCCTTACACACTGTCTCCTAGGCGGCATGTGACATCAGAGCTCTGTTCCTTTTTGTGGCTTGATAATATCCCATTGTATAAACTGCACATAGTGGGGCTCATAACCATAGTTCTACCACAAAGAAGGCTGAGGCAGGAGGATTGCTGAGACTAAGGCTTCATAGTGAATTCCAGGCCCGCTCATGCTACAGTGTGAGACTGCATCTCAAGAACCAACTAACCAGGCAAAAAACAAAAACCAAACAAAATCAAACAAAAAACTCCATTGTGTGGCTTGATCACAATTGGCCCATTCATTCACATGTTGACGGACATTGGGGGGCGTGTCCACATTATACCTATTATAAGCAACACGGCCATGAACGTGCTGTACAAGCACTCATTAGAGAATTTTTTTTCTCCATTCTTTGGAGGCTACGCTCCTGGACTTTTGGCTGCTGCTCTGGCCTTGGGTGGGTCCTGCTCTTGGATGTAGGTGGTCTACAGGCCCAGCTGTGTCTCCCCATGAGGAGCTGACTGGCTCTCCAGCAGTGAGGGGGCCTACCTGCAGGTAGAAGCTTCTCTTTGCACACTTGCGGACTGAGCTGCTGTCATGGGGTGAGGACCCCTGCCTCCCTTGCTGACCCACAGGTACACACAGTGTTTGGCTGTGAGGGGCCTCAGATTAAATTCAGGGTGCGCTGCTCAGAAGTTGTGATTGAGCACCTCAGATCCAGCCCCTACCGCTAATCTAAGCACATCCTTTGCCTCCCACCAGCTTTACAGTTGCTGGGCCAGGTGCCAGGCAGGCACAGACACGTGCTTCCCCTGACATGGGCACCTCTCTTACCCCACGCCTATCTTCCCCCGCAGGTGAACCTGAATGTGCAAAGCCAGGCCTGGGGACTAGTTACATCATCATCATTGCCGTGGCTGCATTTACTGTGGTGGCTGGGGTGGCAGCCCTTCTGATCCTGCGTTACCAGAGAATGAAGGGGCAATACAATCTCAGAATCCAGACTGATGACTTCAGCTACCAGGTGTTCTCTCAGTAGGAGTCCCAGCTGATCGGGCGATGGGTAAGAGCGAGCATGTCCGATGCTACACCCTGCCTCCATCGCCTGTGGAGATGACTGAGTGGCCTTGGCAAGGGGTGGAACTCTGTGACCCCTAGCTGACAAACTTCTCACTCCCCAAAGCGGCTGAGAGCCGTCAGAGAGGGAGCACGGACCATTTGCAGATCAGCCAAGAGTTCTGCCATTTACACCGTGGTCTCGGGGAAGCCAGAGGTAGTGCAGTGATCCTGGTACCCACCCTAAATCTTGGCCAGGGATGGTTCCCAGCCTCTTCCACGAAGGCCCTGTGTTCACTGGGACAGTCCTTCATGTCCTGGGAGTGCAGCTGCATCCACTGTATCACCACAGTGCTCTGGCCAGCATTAAACTCACAGCCCTTCTGGTGGTGAGGACGTTCAGCCTATCAGTCACACTGGGTTTTTTTTTTGGTGGGGGGGAGGCAGGAGTATAGTTTGCTCCCACAGAGAGCAGTATCTGTACGTAGTCCACACACATCCTCCTATAGCTTCAAACCATCTCTCCATAAGCTAAGAGAGCTCACACGGTGCAAATGCTACTCAGTCAGTCACCACACTGTTGTTTGATGATGTTTGGAGCAGACAAGTTAATTTTTGTATTAATTTATTTATTTGAGCAGTGTGTAAGAGAGGTCAGAGGACAACTTACAGTTTGGTTTCCTCCTTCCACCCTGTGGGTCCCAGGGATTGAGCTCAGCCTTCAGGCTTTGGGTGCCAAGTTCCTTTCCCCATTGAACCATCTCACTGGACCCAGGGACACATTTTTGAAAAGAATGCCGCTCCACGGTTGGTGGATCTACGGCTGTGGAGCCTGAGGATGGAGGGCCCCTCTCTGAACGGCTCCTTTCCCACCTGGAGACTGATCCTGTGACCTCCTTCCCCACACAGGGCACTGTAAGTGATTCATTCATCGAGCCTTGGCAGGACTCCACTCTGGGCAGTACTGTGGCACTCTGGGCACTCTGGGCACTCTGTGGCACTTGGGGATGAGCCCCCATGATGACAGCAACCTCTGTCTGCCCCCAAGAGGCTGAAGCTGCGGAACAACACCCACCAGGCCCGCGACAGGTCTGCTGAATATGTGGGCAGAGTGCTGGAGTGGCCTTCACCCTCAAACCCAACATGGCTCCTCCACCACCCAAGCTACAGCCTTCCCAGCTTCGACATTCAAGCTGCCTTTGTGACTCTCGCTCACCGACAATTACATAACACGTCACATCTTCGCAGACACTGGACAGCGCCTGTGATGCTCTTTCATGAATGGATCTATCTGCTACATTCTCCGCTGTGTCATGGTCCGCACGCAAACACTCTGATTCTGCTCTCCTTGTCAGCATGTGGCTTTCACTGACTCAGTGACTCAAGACATCCTAGATGAATACAGAAGCTTTCTACTGAGTGATAGACACGTGATGTGTATATGCCACTCTTCCATGGCACATCCATGGCCGTTTTTTCATGTAATCCCGGGAAGGGGAAGGGGCAATTTACCCACTACCCCACAATAAGGCAGGGAAGGGGTGGGGGGAGGTATGTACGATGCTAACAGGTCCTCTACTTTGTTGATTTGAAAGACCAGAATGGTTAGCTAGCTAACACCTAAGGCAATAATAAGATTAGAATTACAACAGGTCTTAGCTTTTCATTGATATGCTTAATTCTGTTGCGTGTGATCGTCACTTATACAGAATATTTAGGGGAATGGGTCTTTTGATTTATTGCATATTCTTGGAGTAAGAATGACGACCAGGAATCTGTGTTTCAAGCAATAAATTTCTCCTGCACTGATGTATGGCTGGCTGTGTTACTTCCCTGTGTGGCGCAGTTCACGTGACAGTCTCCCTTAGTACCTCCAAGGGCCAGATGGCTCTGTGCTGGATGCTCCAGGGAGGTGCTGGGGCTCCCCAAGTCTCATCCATCAGTTCCAACTTCATCTCATCACCTTTCACTGACTGTTGTTGAGAAAAAATACATAAGATCAGGAACCCTGGTTACTGAGCCCAGGAGCAGGCAGCTCTTTGGAGTTTGAAGTTCTCTTTTGCATTTCACCAGTTTTCCTGCAGTCTCCGTTAGCAGGTCGTGTGCTGTTGTCCGTGCTTCCTGTAACAGGGAAAGCTCAGCCTCCTCCTCACTGTCACTCCTTGGTCTATTCTTGGGTGAACACTTCCTGAGCAGTCACGGTGCACCAGACCCTGAGCTCAGGGCTTCAGACAAGGTGGTAAGAGGGCAGAAGTACCCAGCCTTCATGGAGTACACAATTGTGTTGGGGGAGGATACTTATATCAATAGAAAATGGAACCGAGACACATGTGATATATATTTCCCTGATCTGGTCCACCCACCCACCCATCCAACTACCAATTCATCTATCCATCCATCTACTCACCCATCCACCAATCCATCTTTTCATCCACTTTTTCATACATCCACCCATATCCTCAACCACCACATCCTAAGCCATCCATCCCATCCATCTATAGCGGCAATTAGTGAGGCAATTCCATGTAGTTTATCTGGTAATTAAAAGAGGTTTATTTCAGGGTAACTTACAACCAATAAAGGGTCAGTTACAGGATCCGGGAGAGGTGAGGTTCAGTCCAGCATGACTCTCTGGAGAACTCTGACTTGGTCTGCAATCCAGCATCCAGGATCACGAGGAGCTGAGAGAGCTGGCACTTACGCATCTTGGGTCTTAAAGGGTCTCGGCTTGGCCATGCCCCAGGGGCAGGTCATAGGCAGGTGTGGCAGTTACCTGCTGCCTCACTAGGGGCAGTGCTTCAAGGTCAAAGCTGGAACAGCTACTCGCTACATCCATCAGTTCCATCCATCCATCCATCCATCCATCCATCCATCCATCCATCTATCCTTTCATCCCACCTACTTACCTTCTAACCTATCCATCAATCCATTGATTCACCTACTCAACCACTTATCAATCAATTCATTGATCTAGCTACCTATTGATCCATCTACATACTCACAAATCTATCCATCTACCCATCTACCCACGCCCTCCTCACTTTTCATCCCATCCACCCATTCCCTCCTCTCTTTCCCACCCCACTACTCATCTATTGATCCACTTATCCACGCATCCCTCCCTCCCTCCCTCCCTCCCTCCCTCCCTCCCTCCCTCCCTTCCTCTAACCTAGGAATTTTTGTTGCATTTGTGTTCTTATGTGGATGTCAGGAAGACAAGAAGTATGGGGCAGAATCCTTGCTGTTCATATTCACAGCCCATTTGAAGAAACTCCCTGTGAACAGTGCATTCAATCGAGCCAGGGAACCCTCAGGAGGGGGGAGGCTCTGTGTGCTCACCTTCCTTATAGATGCTCCCTTCAAACACATTCTTTTTGGGTGTCCCAGTTAAAGGGATTCAAGCCAAACAGCATTGAAATAGAATGTCCCTGATACAGAGGTCACTCCCAGCTGAGAGATCAAACTTCAAGGCTCTGGAGACCCTACTCCACAGGTAAGCAGTCAGGTCTCTTGTTGGTGGAGGGAGATGGCAGGCATTTTCTCACTCAGCACTCACCAGGGCCTCCATGGGTGAGGCACTCACTTTAGAGCTGAGGACATGGGCATCAGGTAGTCAAGTTTTATAGAGTGTGTTGAGGACACAGAATTGGAGTCAACCCCATCTGCTGTCAAATCCATTGGAACTAACTGATCCGTTGTCAAGTCTGCCTCCCCCTCTGCCTCCTGGGGGACAGGGGAGGAAGGCCTTGTGGGTCTCTGGATATACCTGAGATGTCTAGATGGTGTTGGGGCTCCCCAAAGTGGTCATCCTTTACTTGCTGTGGTTCTGTGTAGGTTCCTGGGAGTCCTCACCTTGGCCCTGATCTTCTTGACACAGGGTCTCAGGGTGTGAAATGATACGCAGCAAAGATCTGGTAGAGGTCAAGGTCTTATGGGGGAGGTCTGTTTGTGGTAGAGGGTGTGAGGGGGGAAAGGCTGCTGGAGGAGAAAGTCGTCTGATGGAGACGAGATGAGCTCAAGGAGAACTTCGGAGCTCTGCCTCAGTGCCTGGCCCAAGCTGCAGCTCTCCATCCTCACCACTAGATGGAGCCCTGAGCCAAGTCTGCACGCAGGGCCGTGCAAACCCTTGTGTTTCTGCTGCAAACACAGCTTTTGCTTCTCGTTTGTTTGTTTGCCTCCTGCCCTTAAGCAAAGATCAATTTGAAGTTTTCCCACAGGTCTGTGTCTGTTGGCACGGAGCCTTAGTGGTGACGCTAGTCTTTAGAGTAGGACCCTGCAGTTCTTTTCAGCACACCGAGTTACAGGAAGTGGGGCATGGAATGTGTGGGGAGGGCACACTGCCATCCACTTTCCTAGAGAAAACAGTCCCCTTCTTTCCTCCCTCTCCATTTCTAGGAAGAAAAGACGGTTGGGCACGATGGATTCCTCGGTCCTTGTGTCAGGTACATCGTGGGGCCTCCAATCCAGCCCTGGCCACAATGGATCTTGGTTGCCATGCTCTTGGTCTGCAATGTGAAGCCATGACTGCTCAGTGCAGTGGCTGAACCGGTAAGACCCCCCACGTACAGAGCAGATGAGCAGAGTGGGCTTGGACAGCTACCCTGGGACCTCCCTTTCTCCCTGGACCCTCTCCCTTCCAGGAGCTTAGAGGAAAGAAGGGTGGATACTACCGGTTATGAATCAGGCCGGGGCAGATAAGTGGACTCTCCCACCCAGTGCAAACTAGGGTATCTCTGGGCAAACTGTGAGAGCCTACGCCTGCTGGGCCTTCTGCCTCCAGGACTTCCAGGTGCTGCCCTGGGAACCTTGGACAAGCACATGGGCAGCCAGGGCGGGAGCCAGGGCAGGAGCCAGTGCTGGAGCCCTGACTGAGGATGTGGCCACAGCAGACGGCGTAACCTCTGGCTCACAATGTCCCCATGCTGAGGTCTGGAGCTGCCTCTGGGGAGGAAGTGGCTGCTTTCCTTTCTCAGGGTACCCATAAACTAGTTAACCTTACAGGGCCTGGCTGGCTTCTCCCTGGGGAGGCCTCATTTCTGTATCTTTTCCCTTTCCGTCTGTTGAACTACCATCTAACTGCTTGCCATCGATCCCCATCCCCAGCAGCCCATGGCGTTTCTTGGCGCTGAATCCAATTTCTAATGGCATCCAGCTTCCCTAAGGAGCTGGGCTGCTGTTGCGGAAGTCAGATCCAGGGAATGGCTCATGCTTCTCTTCCTCCACAGTGGGCACCGTTACTAATTTAGTTTCACAAGGGCAGCCGTGGGCTCCCCTCTGTGTGGGTCCACTGGACCTGCCCCATCCCTTCTCACTGTCGCAGATGTTCACTTATCAGAATGGTGTCTGTGAAGCCAACCCACATGGGTCCTCCATGGAGCAATAGCCAGGGTACTTTGAGCTGTCACCGAGATTTCAGTTCCTCTCTGGAAGGTTCCCAGGCAGGTGTGGGCCTGGAACAGAGATGAACAATGCCCTCCAAGCCTGCAGGTCTTCTCTGCCAGGTGCTTCCTCACCTCACACCTGTAGCCAAATCAAGTCTTGCTGGTGCCGAGTGTAGGAGATGGGGCTTGGAAAGGAGGGGGTTGCAGGATCAAAGTCGCCATCCCAGCTCTACCTGGCCTTTGGTTCCCTGGTTTCCTGGCTCTGGCCACCTGCCTGGTGTTGACCATTATCCATCAAGTACATTTTTTTTTTCTCTCAGGAAGCTGCTGAGCGCGCGCGCGCGCACGCACACACACACACACACACACACACACACACACACACACACACAAACAACAACACACACAAAAGTAACCAACTTCCTCTGAAAAGAATGTATAATTTAGATTCCGTCAAGATTAGTTTTCAAAGGTAATTCCTTAAGCAGATTCAACTTAGGCATCTTATTTATTTATTTAGCATACATCTGGGAATTTTCAAATCATGTTTGAAGGGGCCCCTGATTCGTGTTTGACCAACTCCAGCCAGGCAAACCTCGCCATCAATCCT
>CABHPP010147320.1:0-49074 GCA_902168425.1 Peromyscus attwateri
GGAGAGGAGGGAGGCCGAGCGGCCATGCGGGCGGCGCTGGGGTGAAGGATGCTGGCGGGCAGGCCCGGAGCCCAGAGCGCAGGCGCGGGCCTGGGCGCCGGACCCTCGGACTCGCTGGGCGCCCGGGACGGCAGCGGGCGGCCGCGACCCGGCGCTTACCTGTATCCTTCCCGCCGGCCTCACTCCCGGGTGACGCACGCAGGGGCATGGAAACTGGCAAGTCATTTTCAGTGCGGATATTGGCTTTAGCGGCTGCCACCCCACCCCACCCCGACCTCAAGTTTTTCACGTGGTCTCCCACCTGGGTGGCCTCCCCCCGCCACCCGGTCCTCCCACATCCATACTTGGACTTGGCTGTCACGTTTTTGTGAATTTTAAAATGCGTCGGCCCTGAATGGGATGGGCGAAGATTCACCTTTTCGAATTTTAGTGTAATACTCTTTACTTTTATAGACAGTTGGTGCTTAGTCGAGTCTCTTAGAGAAATTGCACGGAGAGTGAAATCTGGTGCTACCGTGTTTTAGTATTTGCCCCCACCCCCACCCCCACCCCACCCCAGCTGCTGAGCCCAAGCACGTACTCATTTTGTTTCCTGTCTCTGCTCATTCTGTTGTTAAACAGGAAAGGAAAAGCAGAGGACCCAAACTTTGACAATCTGGTTTATTTCTGATTTTTCCCTAAGAAATAGTTGAGCTCCCATTTGATGTTGGTAACATAGTGGAAATGTCAGTAAGCTTTGCTTTTAGAGTATGTAAAGCATTTTTATTCTTCCAAAGAGCGTTATGGTAATTTGAATTTAGCCTCTGTATTCTCAACGAACTTAGGATGGTGTTGTATGTGGTCATCTCTGTTTTCCTCAGGGATGGGATGTCTTCACTTGGGTTCCACCACCACCACCCTCTCACCATTTCCTTAGCTCCTTAAGTCCCAACTTCTGGAATGGTTTTTATACTCTTACAATTTTAACAGCAAATCATCAGTTTTCACTGAGGTCTCCTCTTCTGCAGACTTTGCCTTGGGTTCCAAGGACGCAAATCTACTGGGGGAGGAAGATGGGTGTTAGGGCTCCATTAATGCCAAAACCCTCTCAGACAGTGCATCGCCAAGCTTCCCTAGGTCTTTCCTTT
Organism: Peromyscus attwateri; assembly: GCA_902168425.1. NCBI lineage: Eukaryota > Metazoa > Chordata > Mammalia > Rodentia > Cricetidae > Peromyscus > Peromyscus attwateri. The sequence goes on from CABHPP010147320.1 coordinate 1,128, forward strand.
GTCTGCCTGTACAGCAGCCTGCAGTAGCAGCTGCTAACTCTGGTCATCTTGTCCTTTGTCTTAATGCTGCCACAAACTGTCTTCTCAGAGACGTGAAGTAAATACTACACTCTTATGAGTTTGACTCCTCATGCTTGACATTGTATTTCTTTTTTTTTTTTTTTTTTCTTTTTTTTTTTTCCCGAGACAGGGTTTCTCTGTGTAGCTCTGGCTGTCTTGGAACTCATTGGTAGACCAGCCTGACCCCTGAACTCACAGAGATCTGCCTGCCTCTACCTTCCCAATACTGGGATTAAAGGCATGCACCACCACCACTCTGCTGACACTGTATCTTCTTATACACTGAACTAACCTTAGTATATTGTCCCTAATTGTCTCTAAATCAGATACAAGAAAATGGCTCATTGACAAGGCATCTGTATCTTCTATTATTTTCATTAGTGACATATCATTTTTATAATTTATGTACTAGGAATATTGAACCAAGCAAGAATGAACAAGGAGATGAATTTTAAGAATACTGATGTAGTTCAAACTCTAAGCAATTAAGAGTGTTTGGAAGCAGTACGAAGAGGGTATAGCTTTAATAGATCTTGCCTGGCAAGGAAATGCATTGTATGACAAACAGTCACTTGTGTTGATAACATATTGGAGAAAAACTAAATGGGGAGGGGGTGAATGCCCATAGTAGTCTTTGGTTTTTTTAATATTAACTATATAAAAATTACATCTTGGGGGTAGATTTTTAGGGGTAGTTGTTACAATGATGCTTAAAAAAATATTTAAGCATCTATCTAAAAACTTCCAATATCATTTTTTAAATGATGGAAAGAGTAAGCAAGATCATACTGAACTATTATTATGTATGCTCTATGTAGTGTATACACTAATGTATGAACCAAATTTTACATGTAGTCAGTTATCTGAATAAGTTTAGGAATATATAGGTTTCAGAACATTACATTTGTGATTTTTCTATATGTTCGTAGAATAAGATCTCAAACATACTGAGCAAACTTGTCCTTACCCAATGCATCATCCCCCATCCCTCTCATCTGGCCCAAAGTAACTTACCCTTGTCCCTACTGCAGTGTTCTCTTGAAAGAAGAAAGCTGTATTTTCCTCTGCTGCTGACTTTGAAAAGCTAACCATCTTCCTGAGGTCTGATCCTAATAAAGGACTCAACCAGAGAAGAAAAGATATAGCTAGACCTGTTTCTGTGCTGTTAGAAGCCAAATTCTCTTCCCTTATAACATTTTTACAAATCCTGTAGAAGACATCTTTAAAAATAGTGTATGTGTGTCTTTGAGTTTGTGTTAATGACGCAATTTTAGTTAAAATGAAGACAATTAATTCTGGCCTGCGGAGGAAGACGGTAAAATGGCAAGACAATTGAAACAAGTAAGCGCCTATTATAAAAGTTCAGATAAATATGATTACTCGGAAGTATACAGTTTCTGTGTAATCTTGATGCCAAAGCACTGTAAGATCCTGAAATTAACACATTTTTGAGTTAACAAATCATATATAACATAACATTACTATATATTTATTGTCGTCTACGTTACCATCAGTAACCTCATTTTTTAGGAAAAAGCTTTCAAACAGCTAGCTGTTCATTAGGGAGTCGTGCCGTATAATTTGTAGCTTTGCTGTAATCTCACATATATCCAGATCGTTCACAGATATCCTGACTATCAGATATTTACATTACAATTCGTAACAGCAGCAAAATTACAGTTATGAAGTAGCAACAAAATAATTTTATGGTTGGGGTCACCACAACATGAGGAACTGTATTAAAGAGTCACAGCATTAGGAAGATTGAAAACCACTGTGTTAAGTGGTAATTTGTTGACCATTTATTGAAATTCAAAATCATGAAAAATACAGAAATATTGTGATAAATTTGACAGTAGTCCAAATCCAAATAAGTTGGGAAAGCCAATTAACCATGTGAGTGCAGCTTAAGGAATGGTTTATTATATGTAAACTTCAAATTATTAGGATCACCAAAGTACTCAATTTCCTCTAGAAAAATTTTATAAGCAGATGGTGACATATGATTGTCCCAGTGTCTTGTCTTTTCTTGTTTTTTTCTTTTTGTTTTTTGTTTTAGTTTTGGTTTTTTGAGACAGGGTTACACAGAGAGGTGTAACAGCCCTGGAACTCACTTTGCAGACCAGGCTGGCCTTGAACTCACAGAGATCTGCCTTCCTCTGCATCCTGAGTGCTGGGATTAAAGGTGTGCGCTACCACCACCTGGCTGTCACAGTGTCTTTTCATAAGCCATCCACAGGGATCTTTGGGGAGAAAAGCTTTATTCACAAACATTGCAATTTTTTTTTAATTTTTTTAATTTCATATTGTAGACTAAAGGATCCATTAAAGCATTTAATTCATCTACTTCCTGTTACTAAAATCTTTCATTCCTTACATATATGTCCAAGAAGATGCCTTAATAGTAACTATCCAAATATCTGATAATGAATAAAAACATGCATTTTTATTATCTAAGGTCATGATTTCTAAAGGTAATTTATTTTTCCCTCAGGAAAAGTCTAAAGGGGTGTGTGTGTGTGTGTGTGTGTGTGTGTGTGTGTGTGTGTATGATTTATAAATATATATATATATAATTTGCTAATCATATACTAACACTAGTATGTACACATATTAGTTGTCCCATGAAAGCATTATACTGTCATTACCATGAGGCTCTAATTATATCAGACATTCTTGACACTTACTCAGTAAAGATGTAAACTGTTGTCCTTAACTAAATGGCATCACTAGAGATATGAAAATCCATGTCGAGAAAAATTTAGAAGAAGAGCGCCAGATTCTACTACAGCAACAAAAGATATGTCGGAATCGAGCACGTAAATATTTCATGGAGTCAAGCCGGAGAAGAAAGTAAGTCACTGTATTTATTCAGAAGCACAGAGATTCAAAGTTATTCTAAATTCAGTTTCTCTCCTTGGAGGTGCTTCCTAGACTCGAGTCACAGTGGTGGTTTATTTATAGAACAAACGATAAGATTCTCCTGATTCTGCCTGCAGGACCAAGTCTGTTTTCTAGCTATTGATTGTGACTCTCATGGTTTTTTCTTGTTACAGAACAGTTTGTTACACTGACAGATGTTTATTAAAATGTCTGTGAAATGTAGTAACGCCTTTTTGTTTTGTATCACATCATGATTAATTAAAAGATCAAGAATTGTTTAACTTCAAATAGACTATAAATTGATTTTGATTTACTATTCAATTCATAGAATTTTTATGTGCTACCCTCCTCTGTTCAGTTATGAAAAGAGGGGAAAGATAAACACTGATAGAATGCCTTAAGTCAGATTTTATAAGTCATTGCCAAAAAAGCTCTCTGTGGAGACTATAAACTAGAAGGAAGTAAAATCAAAAGTATCTAACCATCTTATCACTTTTAGGATTTTAATTATTAAATTTGTTTTGTTTTGTGTTTTGAAGATAAGGTTTCTCTGTGTAGTCCTAGCAGTCCTGGAACTGACTCTGTAAACTAGGCTGGCCTCTAACTCACAGTTTGAGATCTGCCTGCCTTTCCCTCCAGAGTGCTGGGATTAAAGGTGTGCGCCACTACCACTGGCTTAAATTTTTAAAGATATAATTATTTTTATTTTAGATGTGTATGAGTATTTGCCCAAATGTATGTAAGTGCACCACATACATGCTTGGTACTCACAAAGACCAGGAGAAGCTGGCAGAGTCCCTGAAACTGAAGTTACAGATGGTTGTGGGCCACCATGTGGGTGCTCGGACCTGAACTAGTCCTCCACCCTGAACTAGTCCTCAGCTAGTGCTCTTAACTACTGAGCCATCTTTCCAGCACCTGATTATTAAAATTTTTATTAAATTTTTTAAGGCAAAGTGGTTATCCAATTTTTTTTTTATTTTTATTAAAAGCCTGACCAATATTCCTGTAATCCATGGTAGTAGAAAATCCCTAGAACTTATTAACTACATCATTGGGCATATGCTGCAAATCCCATTTGGGGGATACAAAATTGTTTACCTGTAATTTTTTTCTGCCATTGTATTCCTCTTGCGTTTAATCCTTTCATTGTCCAGCAATGTTGAAATTATTTAGTGAAGTTTGTTTTTATTTTGTTTGTACGTTCCTGCTCTTCTGTTACCTTTTGTCTCCTGAAGATCATACCAGGCACACGACAACTATCAGTAAAGATGATTATAGACTTTTATCTAGTTTATGCTGTCTACTCAAGTTGAAGTCAGAGAATTGTAGGTTTTTTCGTATTTAGTATTTTCCCTTCAGATAAAGGAAAAATACCTGCCATTTTTTTAGTATCTTTGGAAGTTATCTTTAATTGTTTAAAATGTTGTAGACTAAAATCTCTACGATTTCATATTCTAGAAGATAAAAAGTAAAAGACATGATTCTTACCCTCAAATTGTTAATAATGCAGTAATGAAAGATGACAGTCAATAAATACTGTGGTTAAATCTCCTGTGAAGTAGAACAGAAGTAGAACATCTCATAGACTATAGGACAAGGAAGAGTCCCTGGAAGAATAGTTAGCCACACGTTAGCCAAGGAACATGAAAGGAATCCTACTATATGTAGCTAGAATAATGCAAGGAAAGTCTAATGTGAGAAAATGTGATAGAAAATATATGTAGGTGAGTACCAGATGACAGGAGATAATTTATGAAATAATATGTATACAATCTAAAGAAAAAGAGTTTGCCCTGTGCTAGATTATAAAGAAATTATCTTTAGATTATAATAAAGAAGCAAAATTAAGCTGGGCGGTGGTGGCACACACCTTTAATCCCAGCACTCGGGAGGCAGAGGCAGGTGGATCTTTGTGAGTTTGAGGCCAGCCTGGTCTATAGAGCGAGATCCAGGAAAGGCACAAAGCTACACAGAGAAACCCTGTCTCATAAAACCAAAAAAAAAAAAAAAAAAAAAAAAAAAAAAGAAGCAAAATTAGAGGTGTTCCATGATCAAATCAAATAAAATATATCTTAGTTCATTCTACCAAAGAAGCAGCAGATGAAAACCAAAACAAACAAACAAACAAAAAACAGACTTGAAACAAAAGTAGAGCAGAAAGCTGTTACACTATCTAGGCAAGTGGAGGAGCATGAGTATGGATTTAGAACTGAGTAGATGATGGCAGGAGCCAAGAGTCAGTTATAAATGGTCATAAAGAGAATTGTCAGAATTCTTTCAGATCAGGAAAACTGTAATGTTTTGATGTAAATCTTTCTAAAATAACTTCATATTTTAATGTTTTGTATATACTGATAAAGGTAGTTTGATCTTGGACCTTAGACTTATGGGTATAGCGAGCATGAAATGGCCTGTGCTGTTATATTACTGAATTGTTCTTGAGCTATTCTGCTTTACTGTCCTCTTCATGTCTTCAATTCTTTTAACTATTAACTGCTTGCACACTGATTTATTCACTGTTTTTTTTCATATGCACATGCAGTGTACAGATAACATTGGTGAATTCTTCTGTTGAAGATTTTCTAACTTCTCCACTGTTTATAACTTTTTTGAAATTCAACTCTTTTTTTAAAATCTGAAGTAATACAATTTTAACTTAAGTAATTTAAAATGCAGAAATTGAAAAGTAGGAATACTAAATACAACTTGTCTTCACCTATAATAATGATGTAAAGTACTTAAAGATGTACTCAACACTTTCTCATGAAGTAATTGCCACTTTATTAGCAATTGTGAGTTTTCCATATGTCTTTGACCCAGTTTCCTCCAATGACAATGTTTTACAAAATTATAACGTGGTATCAAAAACAGAATAATACCATTGACATGGCCAAGACACAACATTCCAGTGACCACAAGAGTCACTCATGTCCCTTTCATAGTTACACCCTTTTCTTCCTACCCCCATGATCTCTTGTTCTTCATTTCTAGTTTGGTTTGGTTTGGTTTTGGTTCATTTTTACACTGTTAAATAAATAAAATCGTGTCATATGCAGCTTTTGGGGACTGAACAGAACAGTTCCGTGGTATTAATCCAGGTTGTTATAGTCCTCAGTGGTTCTTTCATTTTCATTGCTGGGTAGTGTTCCACATACACGTGTACTAGAGATGTGTTGGCTTCAAGTCGTTGAGAGTTAGTTGTTGTTGTTGGTGGTGGTGGTAGTGGTGGTTATGGTTGGAGTTTTTGGTGGTGGTTTTGTTTGTTTGTTGCCATACTTCTACCACTGAGATAGACAGCCCTGCAACAGAATTTTTTCAAGCTACTTACCCAGTGATGGACATCTGAGTCATTTCTGGTTGTAGAGTTGTGGTATTGTGTATAGAAGCTGTAAACATTCATATATAGTTTTCATATGAACATAAGGTTTTTATTTCTCTGGAATGAATGGCAAGGAGTACATTACTGACTCATATGCATGATCTCTACATGTTTAGTCCTTTTAAAAAGTCTAGCCTTTTTACAGAGTGGCCCACTGTACCCACAGCAGTATAGCATCCAGATTTTCTATGTAGCTCACTATTTGCTGCTGTCACTATATTTATGTTCACCGTTCTAGGTGTATAGAAAGCTCTCACTGCAGTTTATGTCTACAGCTCCCTAATGGCTAGTGGAATAGAGTATTCTTCATGTGCTTGTTTGCCATCTGTCTGTCCTTTTCATGTCTTTTGTCTAATTCTTTTAACCTTAACTGTTTGCACACTGATTTATTCACTGTGGGGTTTTTTTCCATACATGAATGCAGCTTGCAGTGGTGATATCTATCCCACCCTCTGTACTCTGTCTCCTACCACCAGTCACATTTTCTACTCTGCCCACTGCACTCTGTCTTCTACCCCCACTCACATCCTAGTCCCTGGTATTTCCTCTGACATTTTAAGGTCTTTTGTTTTGTTTGTTTGTTTGTTTTTTTAAAGTTTCCATATATGAGGAAAAGAAAAGTCACTACTTAACTTTCTGCGTCTGGATTATTTGTGTAGCAGAGTATCCTCTACTTCCATGACAGGGTCTTATTTGTCCTTCTATATGAGGATACTTCTTTGTGTATTTATCTCATACTTTCTTTGTCCATTCATCTGCTGACAGGCACCTATGCTGATTCCATAACTTGGCTTATGAGAATAGTGCTATAATAAACATGATAATGCAGATGGTTTTTGCTAACTTCATTTCTTTTGGCTATTTTGCAAGGTATGGAATAACTGGATCATAGGATATTTGTGTTTCCAGTTATTTGAGAGACGTCCACACTGTTTTCATAGTGATTTGTTAACTGACATTCCCATAAAAAAAATTTTTTTTAATCTGCACCCACATTAAACACTCTACAAGACTGATGGATTTTATTATAATTTCAGTGAATGTGGAGAGTCAGAAGACTGCAGGTCCAGAACCAAATTATCCTAGATACTCTTAGTTCTCTAAAGAACAATTTATTACCCACCTCTATGTTTGACCTAAAAGCCTGTGACTATCACCTCTATGTTTGACCTAAAAGCCTGTAGCTATTTGGTAAGTCCTTTCAAAATATATAAACAGACCTCTAGCTTCCACTAACTCAAAAGCTAAGAAGTCATTAGATAGAATCTAAGCATAATAGCAGCAATATAACCTGATGTGTAGGCAGAGTTTTCCTGTCCTATAGCCGCTCTCAAATCACTCAGAAGCTTCATATTAATTGCAAATGCCTGGTCATTCCTATGTCTCTATGTGTGAATGCCATTGCCTTTTTTCTTTGCTATTTCTGATACATTATGATCTAGTTGGTAGAAGATTTGTGTTAGAACTGAGCCTAAAAATAAATGTAAATAGGATTTAAGGATTTTTTTTTTTTTTTTTTTGGTTTTTCAAGACAGGGTTTCTGTGTGTAGTTTTGGTGCCTTTCCTGGATCCCGATCTGTAGACCAGGCTGGCCTCAAACTCACAGAGATCTGCCTGGTTCTGCCTTCCGAATGCTGGGACTAAAGGTGTGTGCCACCAACACCCGGTGGATTTAAGGATCTTAATTTTAGGATTAAAAGTTATGAGCTTTAGTTAATTGATGGTGACATCCTTATTTTGGTTGATATCACAGCCATTAGAGAAATGCAGTACTTATCTTAATAATGTATTCTATACATTATTAATTCTACCTGATAATCAGAATTGGGTATTCTGTTTTCTTCACCAGTTTGTTTGTTCGTTTGTTTTTCTTGTCAAGTGAAAAATAACCCATTAAAAAAAAGTAGGAATTTCAATATAGATTTCAGGGATTTCAAATAATTTTGACCTTGACAAGGACAGGGCTAATAATGTGGCATGTGCCTCTTTGAAATACAGAACTCTGGGTATCTTCTTGACTTTGTCTCTTGCAGGCTGTTAGCATCATTTGATATATTTTATCCTTGAAAAATATTTCTTCCAATTGCATTTTTCAATTCAAAAGGATACTCTGTCCTTAGTTTTTAATTTCTAATACCTCAAAATGTGATTGAGTTTTAAAAGTTAAGTATCATGTTTGAAGGTTGTAACTACCTCCATCTGAAAGAGGTTTTTGTCCAGTAAAAAGAAAGCTATCCCAGAAGGCAACCTCTCCAATTCCACACACCATCTCTTGGGGCCTTGGGTACTCTTAATGCTACTGCTTATTATGTTGCTACAGAAAACTGTCACCATGGCACATTGTTTGTTCCTAGGAATACTTCCAGCAGAAGCAAATGATGCTACACAGTTGTAGACTCCTGGGAAAGCAAAACAAACAGCTTGGCATATGGTTGTCATCTAATGAGGTCGCTCACCTTGAGCCAAAATGTTGTCCGTATTTTACGAAACAGCACTGCACAAGTTGAGCAGATCCTTCAGAAGTCACCAAGGCAGACTGGCTCTTCTGTGAAAAATGCTAAGCCCAAGGCAATGGGGATGACAGCATGGTTCTCTGAGTCTAAACTCTGTAGAGTGAGGAAGCACTCTTCACTTCCATCGCCTGTTTCTCCATCCCCATTGCTTATCTGAGTGCCTGACACGTCACCAAATAAAAGAAACCCTGCAACTCCTGACTGAGGAAGGAAAGGACTCTACTTAATCCTTCAGACTCTGTCTTAGGGCATGTCACGGAGCTCGAGAGGAAAGGCATTGGCTTGCTGGCCACATTCTGTCAGTGCTTTAATTTGACACAACTTAGTACAGACTATATTCTATAGTCTTGGGAAGTGAAATGTAAAATTCTTTTCTGGGCACATTTTAATGTAGAGCACAGGACCACTATGGAACAATATAAAGTAATAGAGATGAATGGTATTTTGCTATTAGAATAACTTTATAATTCTAGCAAAGAGGATACCACCTCTTTGCTTCAGAATCTGTCATTCCTTATTACTAAATTGTTGTGTTTTCTCAGTTTAAATATTAGGGAGGAGGTCTGTCTTGTCCCTTTCCCTAATTCTGAGCATTTGCTTGCCATTACTTCTGCTAGAGCACTTTTTTCCTCTGTTATTTTCATGACTCTCTCTTGTCTAGCTTAAATATCATGTCTCCAGAGAGAAATGAAATGTCTTTTTAATTAGTGTGTGTTTGTTTTAATCAGGATACCACATAGAACTAATGGTGTGAGAAATCATTTTTAAATATACAAAGAAGTAAATAACACCAAGCATGGTGACACATGCCTTTAATCCAGGCCTTTATCAAAAGACAAAGGCAGGTACATCACTTTGAGTTCTAAGCCAGCCTGGTCACACAGCGAGTTCCAGGCCAGTCAGGATGCATAGTGAGAACTTGTCTCTAAAAGCAAAAACAAATGAAATAAAAGTAGTAAATAATTTGTATTAAATATTTATCCCCGACTCCAGTAAATAACAGCTGTATGATTTAAAAACTCGCAGCTTGGACTTAATATATGGATCATTTGCTGGTGTATAACAACCACCCTAAAACTTGGTAACCTAAAACAGTGTGTGGTGATTGTCTGTGTTTCCTGATGCAGCTGGTTGATTCTCCCTTGGAAGTCTCATGCACTTGTACTCATATTTCATCTATGAGTCTCCTGAAGTTTTATCTGTGGTGATCTAAAGGTCCTGCTGAGCATGACCTCCATTATGCTTCTTCAGTCACATGCTTTGTGCTGGGGCTCGATTCACTAATATTGCTGGAAGCTAACCAGGCAGTTCTCTGCCTTTAGCTGTTTGTCCCTACAGCTTGCCTAGGTTGTGTCTCAGCAGGGTGATCTCAAGGTCATCAATAATAATATTTGCACCCTGGCATTTCCTAAATTGGGTGTTCCCAAATAGTAAGTTAATGCTGCAAAACCTCCACTGTAGCCTGTGAAGTCACATAGCACCATTGTCATATGTTGTAGCAGTCTATTGGTTATAGGAAAGTGACAGGTCCAGACTAATTAAAGAGGAACTACATAATCATAGTACAGGACAGATAGAATCTGTAAGTAGCTTTGAGTACTACTGACTTCTCAATAATTCACAAATATAAAGGAGCTTTCCTTTGGAATTCTTTCATCTGTATTTTGTAGTGTTTTTTTTAATTGACTTTATTATGTATAGTATTCTATCTGCATGTATGCCTGCAGGCCAGAAGAGGGCACCAGATCTCATTGCCGATGGTTGTGAGCCACCATGCTGCTGCTGGGAATTGAACTTAGTACCTCTGGAAGAGCAGCCAATGCTCTTAACCACTAAACCTCTCTCCAGCCTGTATTTTGTAGTTTTTTATATATGTCATTTTTGCTTTTTAGTTGAGTTTATCCCCAAAATATATATATGTACTTGTACGTGTGTATGCACATGCACATGCATGCATGAATGCACATGTATGCATGAATATACATGCATACTCATGCATGCTATTGTAAATGAAAAGGTTTTCTTAATGTCTTTTCTGGATTGTTCATTATATCATGATGTACATAGAAATGCATTTTATTTTGTGTGTTGGTTTTGTATATCTAATGGATTCATGTATTAGTATAGGCTTTATGTGGAATTTTTAGAATTTTCTGTACATAAGATCACGTACCTGAAAACAGATAATTTTACTTTTACAATATGGATGCCTTGCATTTTTTCTTATTTTCCTAAGCTCTCTGGCTAGTAATCAAGTACTGTACTTATTCAAGCTGTGAAACTAGTTCCTTTAAGTTATTTAGGGAGATAAAACCCTCTTCCCTTCCTGTGGTGCTACCCTCCCCCCCCACACACACACACACATCCTACCCCTTGAAAACCTAAAGCTCTGTTCCCCAGTGCTGTAGCCCTCTAGATGACCAGTTCCATAGACAAGACAGGCCTTTAACAGTGGTCCACAGTAGCCTAGGACAGGAAGAAGTTAAAAGAGTTCATCCAGCTGTCACCACGTACACATGTGACCAAGGGGTGCCTTTGGATGCTTCCCTGCCAATGTCAGGCTGGCGCTGTAGTCTCTTTTTTATAAAATATGTCTTGAGTAATACAAACATTTTACAAGAACAAAATTAACTGTTTAAGGTAGTACAACTAAAACAGAGAAAATATAAAGTGCCTAGAGGCAATTATAAATAAAGAGAAAAGTAAAGAACAGTGAGGATGTGGGGCAGGCAGGATGGCTCAGTAGGTAAAGATGCTTGCCTTGTAAGCCTGACACCTGAGTTTTACCCCTAGAACCTCATAGAGATGAAGGATTAAAACCAGTGCCACAAAGTTGGCCTCTGACCTCCACAAGTCGCTATAGCACATGCACCCCACCACACACATCATCATCATCATAACAATAATAATAATAATAAATACTTTTTAAAACTTGACATTACAGGCAGATGTCTGTAACTTTGTCTACTGAAGAGTTCTGGGTTCCATATTTACAAAAGAAGCTGAAAACCAACATTTTTATAAAAATTGTATTTTTAGCCGGGTGGTGATGGCGCACGCCTTTAATCCCAGCACTCAGGAGGCAGAGCCAGGCGGATCTCTGTGAGTTTGAGGCCAGCCTGGTCTACAGAGTGAGATCCAGGACAGGCACCAAAAACTACACAGAGAAACCCTGTCTCAAAAAAAAAATTGTATTTTTAGCAAAGTTAAGACTTATTTGACAGCCAATTTTAAACAAGAAAAGCCATTTCCTTGACTTCCCCATAATTTGCAAGGCTGCTTCTTTGTTCACCAGCAAATACCAGAAACAGCATGGCTCTTAGAAAAGGCTTTTCACCACAGCGGGCTGTGGGACTCTGGCAGGCCTGCCAGAGATCAGAAAGGGGCCTCACTGCAGAGCTCTCTAGTTAAAAAGATCTGAATGAGGGTCTGAAGTTACCATCTTACAAGTATATTTCAATTCCTAGCCAATGGCCTGTTAGAAATCACAGATGTGATGTCTTTAGAATGAAGAAGATACTATTGTTTCCTAAGTGTGGTGTTCTCCAGTCACTCTGGTTCAGTCAGCTTTTTGTCTAGCTCTCCTGTTTCCTTCTACCTTAAATCTAGAGCTTTCGAAGAGAAACGCAAAGAACAAGAAGAAAAAGAGTATCAGATTAGAGAGCGCATCCTGCAGCAGAGGAAGCAGAAATTTGAAGAAATTACTGAAAAATTCCAGCGTGCTCACGTTCCTCTCTCTCAGAGAAGGAGAGCAGCAGGTACCTTCATTTCTGGAACGATTCTGAAACAAAAATTAAAGTTGTAATCACATTTAAATTGAGTAAACAATAAAATTACACATTTAAAAAAAAGTAGAAACCAAAACCACAACAGCCTGGTGTGCTGCTTGAGTGACAGGCACTTTAACCAAATGAAGAACAGGAACTTGAGTTAAAGTTCCTTTGGAAAATACTGTGTTGGTTGGCTTCATTGGTAAATTCTCTATTCACTCACAAGTTTCTTTCAACTTCACACTAATTCACAATGTTTTGTCTTTTTAAAATCCATTTTTTTAAGTAACTTAACAGAAAGAAAATTTAGCAACTGGGTTCAGGAAGTTAGTGTTACATTTATTCTGCTGTTTTACTTGTGGTTCACTCCAAATTCTTATTTGAGAGATTGGCAAAACACAGTGTCTACAAAGTAATATAATCCAATAATAGAAGACCTGTGGCCAATTACGAATTGAAGAATAATTGGACTAAGGAGACGGCTTCATGTATACAGCACTTGGGAAGCCTGAGGGCTGGAGTCCGCATCCCTAGAAGCATGCAAAGTCAGGCAGATGTGGCCACAGCCTGTACTCCAGCACTTGGGAAGCACAGACAGGGGATCCCTGGAACATGTTGCTAGCTAGTCTTGGCAAGCTTTCGGTTCAATTGAGAGATCCTGCCTGAATAAACGAAGTGGAGAGTAATTGAAACAGACACCACTGTCTACCTGCAGCCTTCATGCACACCCTCATATGTCTGCATTCCACACATGTGAGCATGCATATACACATGCACATATATTAAAAGGGAATTTAAGTATGACTGTGATTGATGCTTTTCAATCATATCCACTTTTTTAAACCTTAAATAGCGAGACAGAACTAACAGTATATCAAAGGTTACTAAAGAGAAAGAGCTGGCAGTGCCATCTTATACCTAGTCATCATGTACTATACTGGATGGTACTCTGTCCCCAGCTATCCTGAGCTGCAGAGATATGTAATTGTTCTCTAACACTAAAAATCACAACTTATTTTGATAAGAATTTAAACAGTATTATTGGTACAATAATTGATGTGATAGCAGAATATGTAACTACTGTGAAAACACAGGAAATATCATTATCCTGTGTCAGGACACTAGGTCATTGTTTCTAGAACAATGACATGCATGACTCTTGAATCAGTATCTTGCCAGGCAAAGAGAAAAATAAAGAATAGTCCAGACAAAAGGAGCAGTTCATACAAGTGAACTGTGTCTTTCAGTGTATCAGAAGCATAAGTTAGGGAGTAAGAAGAGAAGAATATGAAGTTGAAACTAGAAGTAAGGTGGGGCTAACTCCTGAAGAACTTTATATGTCATGCTAGAAAGTTCGTCTTTATACAAAATGCCATTTTTGAACTGGAAAGCAAGCCATTTCTGTGTTAGTAAGGGATCTTAGGGTGAATAGGTGCTTCAGAGAATACTGACACCATCAGAAGACACCAAAACATAGGAGGGTTTTCCTTTTCTCTGATAGGAGGAGCCCTGAGGTTGGGGTCAAGAGCTGGTTCCATAGTTGTACAGACTTCAGCTGTCTTTCAGCTAACTACTTTCTGCAGATGGTTTCTAGCTTTACTCTTGTGGCTATGGTAGCTGCTAGGTCACCAACCATAAGATTGGTATTCTAGACAGAAAAAAAGAAGACATAAAGGTTATGGCTCTGAACCCCCTTTAAATCATTTCCTTAGAGGCCTCCATTTGTGTCATTTTTTCTATTTGGCTCCATTTGTAAGGGAAACTGAAACTTTGTGAATGTTGGATATATTTCTACTCCTAACAGTATAAGCTCTGTTACTAAAAAAAAGGAAATGAATATTAAGAGAGTCCGCTCATAATAAGATCTGTTTGGATAATTATAGTGACAACTTGGAATGTGGATGGAAGTAGAAACATACGGAAGTTAAAAGGCTAGGAGGAGAATAGCTCTGGGAAGAGATGTAAAGTTCCTCACTTGAGCAGTAGCTGTATATAGACAGAAATGGTAATCTACTCAGATACCACAATCGACAGGATTACTAAATGTAGGGGAAGAAAAGCTGTAAGGAGAACAGTGCCTTAGGAACTTGGCAGAGAGCATCACACATAATATACATTAATAAATGGCAATATTTTACTAGCATGTATTCATTCTATGTCATAAATTTTATTTTGATATTTTCATACATGTATATAATATTATTATCATCTTCACCCTCATTATCCTCCCTTGTGTCTAGAGTTCAAGTTTGAGCTAACTCCTGTGTAATAGTATACTGGCTTTGCTTAAGCCCTCTGGAGAAAATTACAGATAGTAGAATAGTGGGGAAGTACAGTGACATGAATATTTTAAAGTAAAAGTTTTTTTTTTTTTAAATGTTAGGTTTTCACGAAGTGTTAGAGCTAGAAAATCATGTCCTCTACCCCCAGGCTTTAAATTATGTATAGAATTTGATAAGTGGAGCATAATGTTTCCATATACAATGCAAGAGGCAGCATTCTTTTTTTTTTTCCTTTTAAAGGAAAACATTCAATTGGGGCTGACTTACAGTTTCAGAGATTTAGTCCATTATCTTTATTGAGGGGCATGGCAGCGTGCAGGCAGACATGGTACTGGAGAAGTGGAGAATTCTACATCTTGATCAGCAGGCAGCAGAAGCAACTGTGTGTCACAGTAGACATAGCTTGAGCATAGGAGACCTCGAAGTCCATCCCCTACAGTGCTATACTTCCTTCAATAAGGCCATGCCTAAACCAACAGAGCCACCCCTTCAAATAGTGTCACTCCCTAAGGGGACCATTTTCTTTCAACTCACCGCGGTCACCATATGAAGAGGCACAAAAGAATGCCAACAAGGTTTTCTTCCAGTCCCAACCTATCTATCATGGCCTACAAACCCATAATCGCATTTTACACACACACACACACACACACACACACACACACGCATGCACACATGCACACACACACACACACACACACACACACACACGCAATGGAAATGTTTTTTTAAAAAAAAAATCTCATTGCCCTTACATTATCTAGAATTGTTATTGACGCTTGTGAGATTTTTTTCTCCACAATAAATAATTTTGTGTAATTAAATGTAAGTTTGTTGGGTAAAGATCTGAACAAATCCCTGATAGTCATAGATTTCCCTTCAGTATGAGTTCTTTAATATCCTCAAATTCCACTGTAATATACAAAGGCTCTAACAAATTAATTACACACTGCAGGATTTACTCTTGGGTAAATTCTTTCAGGGTTATAAAGATTAAGGTGATGGGCAGACTTTATAACACTTATGCATAGGTTACTCTCCAATATGAATTCTTTCATGACTTTGCCGATATCTGTGACATGCAAAAGTTTTATCACATTGCTTGTATTCATAGGTTTTCTCTCCAGTATGAGTTCTTTTTTTTTAATTTAACATAATTTCTTTAATGAATCCTTGGGAATTTTTCATCATGCACCCCAATTCTGCTCAACTTGCACTCCATTTATATACTCACTCCATCTCTGCAGCATCCCCCACCAAAAGAAAATTATTTTTAAAAAATCAAAGCAAAACAAGCAAGCAAACAAAAAACAAACAACAAAACAAACAACAAAAATCTTCTTTGCTTCCCCATCTTCCCCACCTTTCCAACACCTCCTCATTTGTCCTGGTGGCATTGGGAGCCTTAGTGTGTCACACAGTAGACCCTTTTGTCCAATCAGCTTTACTTGCAAATGATCATTGCAATGAGTCATTGGTTTTGTTCAAGGCCTCTGGTTTCTGGTATAACATTATCACTGGATCCTCACTGAAACTCCTCTGGGATGTCCTGCAGCTGCCGCAAGTCATGGAGATCCTGAGAGTATTGTTCCACAGTACCAATCCCTTCACGAGCTCCAGTAGGTCCCACATGGAGTAAATGTTAGAGTGGGCCAACCCCAGGCCTAGCTGTGGGTCTGAGTTGTTGAGCTGGTCAGTCCAGGCAACTGGGGCTTCCTCCCTTAGGCAAGTGGTGGGCAGAGCCAGCTCCCTTATGCCCAAGTCATCAAGGTAAATCCTCCCTCACCCATGGTGAGGGGTGCAGTCATCCCCCCAGAGTGCAGGGGTAGGGGCCAGCTCAACAACTGTGTTTCTACCTGTACAACAGTAAAAGGAACATTAGAAGTAAGGGAAAGGAATTTGAGTTGTTGAGTACCAAAGTACATACTGGAAGACTTTGAAAATGGGTGTGTACAGAAAACAAGAATGGATGAAAGGTCTAAAGAGCAGTGTGGGGTTAGTGTCCATGTAGCATATGGTCATGAGGACACCACTTGCCTTCTTCATAGACCTTAGCTTCCTTAGATGTAAAATTCAAATAGCACCTGTGTGGTGGCTAGATGAGCATACTTACAAAGCACTTAAAATAAGCACTGTAGAAGGAAATGCCCAAAGTTAGTTGATTTTTTTTCATCTTATTCAGAGGAATAAGTAAAAAATTTTGTCATAAAATTTTGAGACAATGAGATCAGATATAGAAGAGATTATATATAAGAAAAGCCTACACATTTTTCAAATTTTCTTTTTTCCAAATATCATAAAATTGATGATGAAGCTATCAAAATAACAATTTCTTTTTTAGGACTTACAAATCAAAGTTTAAATTTTTATTCTATTGTAAATATATTATATAAGAACCTTGAAATATATTATTGGCCAACTAAATTATATATCAATAAACCATTGGTGATAAAATGATTCTTTATTGTTTATGGTTTTTTTTCTGTTCCTTTACTTTTTCACAATCCAGTTCCCCCATTAGAAGAGGCCCTTAAACAAATTCAAGAATCCAACTTAAAATCAGAAGTAAACATTCCTCTTTCCCACAGACCAGCAACAACTTGGCGGTAAGCAATTTATTATTACTGTATTAATATGATTATACTGTTATCACTTAATATATAATAACTATATGGCTTTCTGCTTGCTGAATTTGTAGTCTTTTTCATTGGTTACTTCTCTTTTTTGGGGGGCCGGGGGTTAGGGGAGGTTTAAGACATGGTTTCTCTGTGTAGCTCTGGCTGTCCTGGAACTCACCCTGTAGCCCAGGCTGGCCTCGAACTCATAGAGATCCATCTGCCTCTGTCTCCCGAGTGCTGGGATTAAGACGTGCGCTGCCACCACCTGGCTCATTGGTTACTTCTTATCTCTGTTTTAGAATTTGTTCTTTTTACAAATTAATTAAGAATTAAGTCCACTGTAATTTGCTGTCTTACATTATTACACTTACATTATTAAAAATACAAATACTGGCCGGGCGTTGGTGGCGCACGCCTTTAATCCCAGCACTCGGGAGGCAGAGGCAGGCAGATCTCTGTGAGTTCGAGGCCAGCCTGGTCTACAGAGTGAGTTCCAGGAAAGGCGCAAAGCTACACAGAGAAACCCTGTCTCGAAAAACCAAAAAAAAAAAAAAAATACAAATAACTGCCAATAGTGAATAATTTTCTATGAAAAATATAAAAACTATTTTAATATATTGATGTTTATTGTTGTCTTTACTGAATAGATAAAATTGTTTAAATTGTCTTAATACAAATTTAGCTTTAAAAAGTAATTTTGTTGTTTGAGTGGTTTTTTTCCTCAATCAGAATTTTTTGTTGTTACTGTTCTCAATAAAAACTACAATGTCTGTCTTTTCCATTTTTTCCAAATATTTTTTGATGTAACTATATGCAGAGAACTAGATAAAGCATTGGAAAACAATATGGAGTAGGCTGTTAAAAATACAATCCCCAGGGTCTGGAGAGGTGGCTCAGTGGTTAAGAGCACTGATGCTCTTCCATAAGATTTCATGTCTACATATGTATAATCCTCATGTATAACCATAGAGAAAGGTAAAATGATGCTTTGGAAAGCACCAGGACTGGGTTGTAGCTCAGTGGAAGAGTGCTTACCTCACATGTGTGAGGCCTGGGATTGGTCCCCAGCACCACAAAACAATTGCATAAATTACATCAAATGAGTAGTAATAATCAGAACATTCACCTATAGGGAGTTATTAATAATTCAGATTTTACCTATACAGAATATTATTCTGTTCTTAGAATTCCTCTGGTCAGTGATTCTCTTGATTAGACCTAAAAACAAATTATTTCATCCTTTCAGTATTCCTTAGAGTCTGGGAAAGAACTGGACTCTTGGTTTAGAGAACTTCATTAAAGCAGCTCTAAAGAGCATATGAGTAACCAGGACAAGTGGTGAACGGCACCGCAGACAGAGTGATGAGCACACGCACAGTCCGCAAGTGATAAAGTGCTGATGATGTAGTCGGGGTAAAGGGAGTTGAGCCAGCTGGGGCTAGAGTTCAGTGGTAGCATGCTTACTGAGCATGCACCAGACCCTGGGTTTGACTCTCGTTCTACAGAGAGAAGGTGAGAGAGGAAAAAGAGGCAGAGACAGGCAAGGGACAAAGAGAGACCCCATAATTTGAGACAGGAATGGAGATGCATGCCCGGAATCCCAGAACTCATGATGTGGAATCAAGAAGATCAAGAGTTGAGGGCCTGCTTCAGTTACATGAGACCCATCCAAAACACCAACAATAACAATAATAATAGCATGGGTAAATCAGAGAATACAAATACTAAGCTTAACTAGATATGAGATTAGAAAGAGAGATGTATCTGTATGTTAAGAAATATAAACTTTGACCAAGCTTGACTACCTAAATTTGATCCCCAGGACCCACATAGTCAAAGGAGAGAACCAACTAATGCACGCTGTCCTCTGACTCCTACATGCTTGCTGTGGCATAGATGTACACACCCACAGAAACACATAGGAATAAATATATTTTTAAAAGAAATGAAATATAAACTTACTCCTGAGATTTGTAAGAGAATTTTAAACAAATGAGCAAGGTCATTTTTTTAAACATACCATTACAATCATTATAGACAATTGTGGATAATGGGAAGAGACAGTGAATAATGGAGAGAGGAAAAAAAGGAGGAAAGAAAACTATTTCATGAAAAGAATAGATTATGAGTTTGGTATGATAATATAAAGAAAATTAAAATACAAAAGGCAAATGTGAGAATTTGGTAAGTAAAAGTTTGGAGATTTCTCAAAAAAATAAAAATAAAACTACCATATAACCCAGCTATTTCACTTCTGAGAATATACCCGGAGAACTCTATACCCTACCACAGAGATGTTTGGACCCCTTGTTTATTGTTGCTTTGTTCACAAAAACAAAGAATTGGAATCAGCTCTGCTGTCCATCAACAGATGAATGGATAATGAAAATTTGGTGTATATATATACATATAGGAACACTAAACTCTAAAGATAAATGAAATTAAAAATGTGCAGGAAAATGGATGGATATGTACAATATTAAGTGAGGTCACACCATCTCAGAAAGAAATAAACCACACGTTCTCTCTTGTATGTGGAATCTAGCCAATAATATATGTACATATGTCCACAAATGTACATGTGGGCACAGTGTACAAGAAACGAAAACTAGTAAAGCTAAATATAATTAAGATGATGAGAAAGGAATGAATTCAGGGAACGGCCACGAGTCATGAAAAAGGATATAAAACTAATTGTTTTTCTTTTTTTTTGGGGGGGGGTGTTTTGTTTTGTTTTGTTTTGTTTTTCGAGACAGGGTTTTTTTGTGTAACTTTGGAGCCTGTCCTGGAACTCACTCTGTAGACCAGGCTGGCCTCAAACTCACAGGGATCCCCCTGCCTCTGCCTCCCAAGTACTGGGATTAAAGGCATGTGCCACCACCACCCAGCCTAGTTGTTTTTCTAGTGCTAATTCTGTCATGGATTATTGTGGTTTGGTGGTGGATACGTGCATAAAATATATTTAATACTAAAAATGTAAAATTTAATGTGAAGCTTCGCAACTTCCATTTCAAATGTCAATTCTAACTGGATGTGAGTTTGTTAAGTTGTATAGACTTTGGGTCTGGTTAATTTTGATGTATAATGCTTTTATTTATTTGCAAGTTTTTACAATATCATTTTAAAAGAGAATTTGGTGATATTTAAATTTTTATGTGAGCTTTTTTAATCAGAAGATGGGAGTACAGTTATAAATGTTATAAAAAATTAACAAAGTTGAGATAAGAGGACTAAAAAGAGATAAGAAGGTAGTGATTTTATTATTACTCAATTTTTTTTCTTAGTATTTTTGTTTCCCAAACCAGATTGCAGTTTTGATCAGTATAATAGCTAGGTCCTACACATACATGTATTTCCTATAGTGCTATACATGTTGGAAGAATTCCAGAAATAAGGGGAAAATACCATAGATATAAGTAAACACTCTAAGGGTAGAAGTTGGCCTGAAGCTATAAAAATGAGGAGAATATTCATCAGAGGCAAGCACTTCCTGCAATTTAATTGTTTAATTTGGCTTACATGTACACTGAGAAGAGAGTTGTCGGTAGGAAAGTTACAGAGGAAGCCAAGAATTAAACCAGGAAGAGTCTGCTAAGTAATATGTTCTAGAAAAAGTTAATGAAAAAATTGAAGTAAGTTTTGCCAAATGAATAGGGGCAGACTAAATATGGAAAAATCAGATAAACTAGTACTTTAGTTAACAAACTGATGACTTCTTCACAACTGCCAAAGAGGAAAATAGAAGAAGAGGAAGAGTCAGGGATGGTTTCAGAGACAGGATTTGGTCAGCAAATAGATGGTGAAACAGTGAAACCATTTATCAAAACTTAAGGATGAGGATAAGAAGGCAGATCTCATGTTGAGCATTTTGCCACAATAGAAAAAAAAATATGACTATGAAGGAAGAACCAACAGGTTTAGGGAGAGAGTAGTTGAAAGGTAGCTAGGGTAAGTTATAAGTTTGGAGTGCAGGGTATTCAGGAACCAGTTTCTCAAGATAAGAAGTCTAGGCCATGAATACAGATGTGACAGTCATCACAGATCAAAACAAACCAATGACTGGTGTCTGTCAGTGGTGGTCTTGAGTTAAGCGACCAGTCAGAATGCAATGTGGTAACAAGACAGTATCCCTGGATATGAGCATTTTTCAGGTCAGGCCACAGAGCAGTTGAAAGATAGTCTTTGCTGAGTTCCTTCCTCCTACAAATGACAGCACCACTGTAAATGTGTTCACAGTCGATGAGCCGCTTCCTAAGGAAGCAGCTTAGAAAGGTGCCCAGTGCTGAATCAGTCCAGTGAGAAAGACGAGAGGACAGCGCTAACTGTTGAAGCCACACAGATGCAGAGAGCACCACAGTCAGCTTACACAGGGTTCCACGAGGAGTTCTGGTAAAGCAAGAAAAGGGTGGCCAAACTCAAAACTTCCAAAAGGCTAGCCTCAAAAGTGAGCCCTAAAAGGAGCAACCAGAGAAGTAGAAAAAGATAGTAGGAAAACTAAAGCCATTAAAGACAGTGGTCAAATTTCTACTTTTACAGTTAATGAGTTAAGTAGTTAATCATAAGCAGAGCAACACATTGAAGTGAAACAAGCTAGAAATATGTGTTAAAAAAAACCTGAAGTTGGAGATATGAAGGCTGTATGACATTAGAATATTCTAGGAAAGCTTGTCTGGACAAAAGATGGCACATACTGACCAAGGCAGACAGGGCTCAGAGGGAGCTTCGGCTTTAAAACTTCTAAACTACTTAGCATTTTTGTACAGAGACCCTTCACTTTCCAGTTTCTTTTTCTGTGTATCAACTATTATTTTGTGCTGATCAGATATTTTCCATTTTAAAAACACCTCTTTTGTACAATAAATGAAAGCATGGTGATTTTTCAGCAATGTGCAGTTGTTTAAAATCTTTGAAGGGTTAAACTGTCAGAATAACCTCAGTTCTTCTGAAGCAAAAAATTTGTTATCATTTTAGCAAATCTGTACTAAAATAACAAATATTATGTATTGTCATTGTGAGAAATAACCTGCATTCTGTATCAAAATACCTAGTTTTCATAATATACTTTTGACTGTGACTTTGTGATATCTATGTGTATGTATGTATACATATATATAACATAAGTCTTTATTTGAAAAGCAAATATGTATAATCTATGAGAGAAGATACCATGATTAACTAATAAAAAATTGGACTTCTCTCCCCAAATAGCTAACAGTGTTAAATATTATATGTTAAGTATTCTGCAAACTATAAATGCCATATAAATATGAAATTTTAGACTATTAATGATCATTTATTGGTTTTATCAAAATAAATTTCATGCAAGTGTTTATTTGAGGATTAATAAGCTATTGTCATGTTACAAATACATTTCAGTGGAATATAAACCTAAAGTAGCTTAAGAAATAAAATGATACCACAAAACAGTTCCAGAGAAGCAGAGTATAGCAGCAGTACTTGTGCTGGGGACTGAGTAGGCCTCTGTGCAGGCTCTACCATTAGCCACAGCCTCAGCCCAAGAGGTGGCTCTGACATAGAAAATGCTAATGGTAAATAAAAATATTTTAAGATGCTAATGTTATAATCTAAAATGAAAATTTGTTTAGAAAAGTAGAGGCTAATTCTTAAGCCTCATTAAAAATTGGCCAGTAGGTTTTTAGGAATATAGAAACCACTTCAGGAAGTAATGAGATATAAAAATCTTAATAAGGTATTAACTTTTATAATATCAGAAATAATCAACCTTCCATCGCAGTCAAGTTCTTATCACAAAGCTGATCTGACGTTTCTGGTGGATGTTAGAGCAGGAGAGGACATAGTCTCTCCTGGTTAAACTCTCTGACAGAGCAGTTTTGTGAGATATCTATCTCCAATATCCATGTCTTTGTGATGAGATAGTCCATTCTGAACCACCCACTACCCCAAGATGTCTGCATTCGCTATTCACACTAGTGGTTTAAACTAGATTTTCCTGCCTATATCTGTGCATCAGACTTTTGAAAAGAAAAGAAAGATGAATTTGAATCATCTGGGTACATGTTTCAGTCAGTCAGTGTGAGGGGAATCTGACCAATGGACAATCAAGCATGGACCCCAAAGGATAAAATCAAAATCAATCAAAAACCTACAGGCAGCCCAGTAATAGACTTTTTAAATCTTAATGAGGTTCTTTCTACTTGCCTGTCCAAATACTTTCCCACCTATGCAGATCCATTCCTGCCTGTCCAGCTATCTCCAATCCTGATCCCTACTTACCTGGTCAGCTGTCTGCTTCACGGGCCCCATTGCTATCCCATCATCCCCAGATTCTTCCTAGCTACCCTGTTGTTTCTCCCACCCCCCAGACCTGTGTTCTTCCATCTGTCCCCTCTACTCTTCCAAAGACCTTTGTACCAGCCCCATTACTGTCTTATCCTATCAGATACCGCCCTCGTCCTCCAGCCCCAGTTACTTCCAGCTTTCCTAGCAGTTTCTCTAGTCTACCAGCCCCCATTCCATCTGGGCCACCTGTCCTTCCACCTCACCCATCCCAGAGTTCTCCGATCATTCCTGATCCTGACTCACAGAACAGATTATTTTACAAAACTTTCAGACCCAAACATGTACTTGAAGCACAGCACTCTACCCCAGCAACCCTAATGCCTGCCCTTATCCGTCGTTCCCTTCCAGCTCGACTGGTTGTTTCCCCAAACCCCTTGGAAGCTCTCCCTGTTTTGAAACCTTCCAGTTTATCCAGACATCCAACTCAACAAGCCCCGCCCCTCTCTTGTATCACTCCTGTGCCTGAGCATTCTGCTAGATTTGATGCTTGTCAGTCAGTTCAGAAATCTGTTCCCCAAGCCACAACACTGTCAGATCAGCCTCAGGCCTTTGTAGACCATCTGCCAGCCTTGATTCTCTCCCACCCGCCCCCATGTCATTCTCCGTGCTCTACTTTGCCTTCATCACCTTCTGCTTCCACATCCTCTTCACCGTTGGTAGCAGTTTCTTCCTCTTCATCCACACTTTCTTCTCCTTCACCTTCTTCTTCTACCTCCCCTCCCCTACCTATTCCATCTGTCCCTCTTTTGCCCTCTCCTTTGCATTCATCCTCTTCTCCATGTTTGCCTCCAACTTATCTAGCTTTCCCCTCTCCAGTGTCTCCTTCTTCCTCTTCTTTTATGATTTCTTCTTCCTTTCCTCCCATGCTTCACTCTATCTCGATTTCTACCTCCCCATCTCCTTTTATTCCTATCCATCCCTTCAATCCTCCTCACTGGGGGAAGAAAGTAGAGAAGAGGAGAGAAGAAAGTGGAGTAGAGAAGAAAGGAATAGAGAAGAAAAAGTTGAGAGACGACAACTTTAAAGGTAAATCAATTGAGTTTATTAGACATTTTGTAGATTTAGTTCTATTTTGTTTGGGAAGGGTAACTTAAAGGGGAAGGACTATGTAAGAGTAGAAAAGTATAAAAACAAAAATAGACAGAAACATACCCTCACTGTTCAGGAATGTGTACTAAATACCTTCTCACTAGCCATGCTCTCCTGGTGATGACAAAGGAATAATTAGGAACGTAGTAATCACCGACCTTGATGATTCTGTCTGTCTAAATAAAGACATATATGGGTATTGGAGATAGTTATATGTCACATGTGGCAATATGCCACCTTCTAAAATGTTTCTTTATCCTGATTTAATTGGAAATAATTTAACTGAGTTGGTAGTAAATGCCCTTCAGTCAGCTGTATCCTTCATCACCCACTTATCCTTGAAGGAATTGGATTTTTCACTGTGTGTATGTATATTTATGTTGAAATGTAACAAGCTATCAGCTTCCAGACAGCACAAAAATCTAATAGAAGAGATGTCCTGAGTTTCCAGACAGTACAACATTGTAAAAATTTAAAAAAAAAAAAAAAGATATTGTCCTGATTGGAAACACTAAAAGTAGACTACATTGAAGACATTCTTTTTGTGGCATAAAAAAATATGCTTAAATGAGGCTAGAGAGATGGCTTAGGGTTTAAAAGCACTGGCTGCTCTTCCAAAGGCCCAGGTCCAATTCCCGTCACCCACATGGCAGTTCACAGCTATTTGTGACTCCAGTTCCAGGGGATCTGACACACTCATACAGAGATATATGCAGAAAAAACCCCAATGTACATTAAATAAACAAATAAATCTTTTTTAAAAATATGCTTACATTTATGATTATACTCCTGAACCAAACTGAAAACAAAGGTTTATATTCTTGGCTGAGTAAGAGCCACACTCTCATAGCTAGTTATGCAGGGAGGACATTCATACCTACCCTGACAAAGCGCATTCTTGATTTCTATCTGCTTGAATCTCAGCCAACTCTCCTAGGGATATAGGAATATCCACTGGCCAAGACATCAGCTAATAACGAAAGCTAATAAATATTATGATCTATATAAAAATATATCTAAAGAAATAAAAACTGACAACAAATTCATGAGATTTCTACTCCTGCCCAAGTGATAAAAGAATGCAATATAGTCATCAAAGTCATGAATGAATAAGCATCCCTTATTCATTCTTTATTGGCATTCTGGTCTCACAATCATTTTTATTCTATTACTCATTGCCTTAAAGTTCTATTCTAATATATCTGTAGATTTCTCCAATATCCTTATATGTAATTATCTGGACACTTGTGCACATAGTATACATTTGTGTCATTTATATGCTTGTAGAAATAAGTTGATTTCAATTAAATTAACTTATTAATGTACTAAATCTTTTCCTATCTGGTTCACAGAGCTATAGATTCTGCCTTGCCTTCAGCAGTGTCAAAAAATGATCACGAACATCAAAAATACCTTGTAAGCAGAATTAACTGCGATAAAGAAATGAAGGAAAACAACATAGCAAACCTAGCTACTAACAAAAACGTGTTCCAGCTCAAACTGGAGGAGACTCAGAAACTCCTAGAGAATCAACATTTAAGCAGTTTGCAAGTATGATATATAACTCTATTACTGGCATTTTCATTTGTAGCAAAATTCTGTCCTACTTCCCAGTGTTCTCCACACAGCTAAAAGGAGGCCATAAAAATACTGGGTATGAGTCAGTATAACTTCATCACAGATGCTAATTTTTCTTTCTGATCTTCTTCTTTTTGCATTTATTTAAAAAAATTTAGGCTGTATGAATGTTATTTTCTAACAAATATAAAAGCTGTTTGAAAGTATAATATAACTATTATTATTAGAGGTTATATTTTAAAAAGCAACCTAAATTTAGGATGCATATAGATGCTACTGAGCCATCTCTCCAAGCCCTAAAGCCACTGGTTCTTGAACCTGTATCCACATGCTTCCATAGAAACCGTAAGATCAGTATGAGACTGCTGCATGGATCTCATGTGGGAAATGAACCAGCGGGGCCCGGACATAGATTTTTGTCGGTATTTTGTTTGGACTCAGGATCTAATTTAGCCCAGGCTGGCCTCAAACTTACTATGTAGCCAAGACTATCCTTGAACTTCTGATCCTCCCTGGCATATTTATTTTTATGAAACTTTTTGTCTCTTACATACAACCAGAGTTGAAAACCTTTCTCTAGACCTTTATAAAAATGATATAATTCCTATCAATTGACAGCTCACATTAGGGTCACAGAACTTTATTTTCTTTTTTAAAATTCTCTTTATTTTTTGAGAATTTCATGCATGCAAATGATGTATTTTGATCTAATCTTTCTATTTCCTCCCCTATTCCTGATCACCACCACTTTTTCTTCCCAACTTGATGTGCTTCGTTTTTTAAACCCACTGAGTTCACTTGGTACTGCCTGTATGGGTATGTGTATAGAATTACCTATTGGACCACGGGTAGCCTCCCCAGGATCATGCACAGTCTCCACATGGTGCTAATGGTAACTGATGGCTGCTGCATCACAGATCTGTCAACAGTCTCTTTTCAGTCCAATGAAGGTTTCAGGAAGAGAATATAGTTTATAAACAAGTATTTTTCAGAATTAATTTAGTATTATGAAACCTTGAAGAAACGCCATACCCTAAATGGAATAGCAATTATTTCTAAGCTGTCATGGTAGCTAGAACAATTGAGCAGTTACTTTGGGAGTTGAAAGGAAAGGAAGCACATTTTTTATGGTTTCCTGACTTTCTCTTTACCATGAGGTCTGCTGCAGGGGTGTAGCTTATACCTATACTCTTATAGTCACATTATTTTATGTGTCATTAACACTAGTGGGAGTCCACAGCATAAAACACTGTTCTGTTTTTTCCCCTCAGAAATTTTGTGATGAAGTTAATCAGATAACCAATTCTGAAACTCTCTCAAGTATAGACAGCCTTGAGGCTGGAGAGCATGAAGAAATATACATAACACTTAGTATGGCTCCTTCCACGTCGACCCAGCAGAACTCTGTTCCCCTCAAGTCAGCAAATCTTCAATCAGCTCATTTAAACTGCTTTGATGAAGATAAACTGTCTTTCTCTAAAACCCAGCATATAAACAGTTGGCTTACAAACTTAGACACACGAAGTACTCAGCCTGTCACATCTTTTTCAGATATCTTAAGTAAATCTAGTGTTCTACCCTCATGGGAATGTTTGAATAATAAAGAACAGAATCCACCTACTTTGAGCAGAACTTTGGAAAGAGCCACAAGAGCTGCTAATGATTCCGTGCTCTTTGTCTGTAGTCCTTCCGTCGTTGCTCTAGATAGAAAAGGAGAAACCCCCTCTGAAAGCAATACTGTAAGGACAAGTGATCCCGCTGATGGAGCACTCCACAGGCAGAGGCTGCCAGGAGCCGAGAGCCCAACGTTTAAAGTCAGTAGAGCCTGGACTACTCCAGAATCTCTAACTCAGGACGCAGCTTCATTCTCCATCCAAGAGAAGCTCTCTGAGTTAACTCAAGACGACAGAAGTGCTTCCATTCCTGCTCCGTTTGTACCAGTTTTGTCACCTAACTCACAGTCAGGGGGGCCTTCCTCAGAGCACAGCACATGCATAAAAGAAATCGATCCCGTGCAGTGTTCTGATAAGGTAGATGAAATGAAAGATGTGAAATGTGAAAAGATAAACTATTTTAGCTGTAATAAAGAAAAGTTGTCTGTATTTTCAGATAATTTTCAGGCCACCTGTGCACCTCAAAATTCTAACCCAAAAGATAGAAAACAAAAAGCCAGTGGACCGTCAGCACCACTGTGTAACGTCACTCCTGACTGTGACTTGCCTACCCAGCACAGCAAGAAGCACAGCATCCAGGAACAAAATGGGGTGAGGCTGATCAAGAGTATATTGAAGAAAGAATCCAGATACGATCATGATTCTCTCAAGGCACTAGTTATAAATCAGAGTTTTAAGTTTAGACATCAGAAGGCAGAAGCCATTAGAGATAGTATTGAATTAACAAAGCAGAGAGGGAAAGGTGCAGGAGCCCCAAAGATTATTAAAAAGCTGCGGTGGCTAGACGAAAGTAATGCCACCGAGAAGTGTGTAGGTGACAGCCACCCAGTGAGGGACAGGGCAGGAGTGGCTCCACAGTGGTTACAGCACTGTCACACCAGCAGTGGCACCTGCAACCTCACAAACGTCCCTGATTGTACTGCACATTCTGCTGGTGGAGTGAAGGCCAAAGCTGATTGTGGCTCTGAAAATGTTACTGATTTAGGAGGATATGAAATGGACAGTGTGCCTTTGAACTCTTCTGTACCTTCAGGCTATAGCCTTGCTAAACAAGCCTGGTCAGCCTTTGGAAGAGAAGAGAACAAAGCCCCTGCACATGCTGGTGACGCCAAGACTCAGAAGTCTAAGCCTCCAAGGGTAGCAAAGGTAATGAGAAGAACAGGATCTGCAAAGGTCCAGACGGGCCTTGTACATGTAAACAGAAAAGCCACTGTCAGCCAGCCACCGTCTTCAAGAAAAGCCAACACGCTGGCCCAAACTCAGGGTAAACTAATTATACCTCATCCTCCACCTAAGCCACCGACAAATATTAAAAGTGGTAAGAATATGCAAGTGTCTCCATGTCAGTTAGCCATACCCGAACATTCTCAAAATGTCATGCTACAGAACTGTTTAAGTTCATGTGTGCTTCCAACAGAGTACCATTTGAACCAGTGGACTCAAGAAAGCAATCTCCCATTCTCTGATGCTTGTTCTGACCTACTCGCTGTGACCTCACCTCTACCATCTCCTTACGCTTCAGAGTGCCAAACCTCAGCAAAAGTAAACTATTCAAATGGCATTCACACAGGTTTCCAGCAAGAAGGGACGGTATATTGTACCCAAAGAAGTCCTGTTTGTGAAGAGAGCTACCAGTTGTTGACTCATAGGAATACCGAAGAAGAATCGATTCTCCCATGGAGAAGAAGGAACAATGGGTGCCAAAATGAGAAGGCTTCTGGTAAGGATAGAATTTATACCTTCTTGTGGGAAAATATACAACTTTTCAGAGTCATGTGACATTTTCCATATTGTGTATGGCAATATATACTGTATAGGTAGTGAGTTATATTTTAGCCTTATGAAGATAACTTAGCTCTCAATACTATAACTTGCTCTAGTAGCTGAAGTTCTTCAGAGAATTACCTAACCTGTACTCAGTAAAAGTTGGAAACTTTTGCTAGCTCCGTTTTTTCTATAGCCTCCCTGATGTTTAAAAAGAGAAGACAATGAGTAACATCTGATCCTTATCCCATGTGGTTCCATCATTGCTGTTGTAACTGGATTTTCTGTCACATGAGCACCATGGGGAAAAGCCTTGTTTATTTTAATAGATAAATGTCACGACTTAGTTGTTTGTTTTGTTTTGTTTGACATAGAGTATAGCTCTGGCTGGCCTAGAACTCACTATGTAGACCGATTAGCCTCACGTCCACTGATGTCCTTGTGCCTCTGATTCTCAAGTGCTGGCATTAAAGGCATGTGTCACCATACCTGGCTTATTTTAAAATTCTTATATGAATTTCTTCTATGCTGTCGAGGTGGCAGGTAAAGATGCTTTCAGCCAAACTTGACAACCTGAATTCAATCCTGAAACCTGTATGGTGGCTGGAGAGAACTGGCCCCTTTTAGATGACCTCCAAACTCCACATCGGTGCCCTGGCGTGTGTGTGCACATGCACACACACGATCATAAATAAGGCAGAATGCCTGCAGTTTAAAGAAAAGTGTTTAAATATGTACGAAGCCCTCCCATCCTTTCCAGGACACTGCAGTTCTGCTTCTGCCGGCTTTGTGTTTATGTTTTCATGTAGGAAAAGAACAGACACCATTGTTTTGAACATTTTTGAGATTCCCTTCTCCGCTGAATACCATTGGCCCTGTCATACACTGCTTGTGAAGCCACTTCCCTCCTTTAAGGAAATGGACTATAAGCCATAAAACTTCCTGCCAGTATAGATTTAACAAAATCTT
This sequence comes from Peromyscus attwateri, assembly GCA_902168425.1. NCBI lineage: Eukaryota > Metazoa > Chordata > Mammalia > Rodentia > Cricetidae > Peromyscus > Peromyscus attwateri. The sequence continues at coordinate 32,030 of CABHPP010147320.1, forward strand.
ATGTTCTCTATTAATAATATGCTTATGTTTTGCTAGTGGGAAATTCATAGATACAAAGCAGGTTTTTGTCCCAGAGTTTGACTATTTGAACATAGCTAAATTTCAGAGATCAATTTGTTACTATAAAGGATGACAAAATAATTCACTGACCAGTTCATATACTGTGTTTTGAATGTGGTAATTGGGTTTGAGCATTAAGTTTGCCAAATGGTTTTCATGGTTGTTTCTTGAGTTTGAATTTTCTTACCCTCTTAGCCTGTCAAACTGTATTGCTAGATCGAGGCCCTGTTATACTTGAAAGACATCCTCACTTGGTTTGTCAGCTCCTACCTAGCTGTGTTCTTGGACTTTGAGTTCAGGAGGTCATTGTTCTGTCTTTGATACTTCCTTTCTGCTTAACCTCCACTTTCTAACTCCTTATAGTGCTGTCTCCTTGTGGTTTTTTTGGGTGATCAGAATGTCTATCATTTGTGATGATTTTATGCCTACTATGTTTAGGTTTCCCATGAGGCTAAAAATACAACAGTAGTATCTGCCGGCTCTCAGGCCACTTACCCTAATTGAACGTGTACAACCTATAACAGTTCTACATTGTTAATTAAAGGAAGTAAAGTTATTTACCCTCCTCTTAAAAGAAAAGAAAAAAACACATTGACTTCACTTCTCTTGGTTTGTAGTAGGCCTGATAGAAACATTTGTGGGAAATCTGGTAGATAAACTGTGGTACATTTTACACTAATGTAACCTCTACTGATTAAAGATAACTTACAGTTGGTTATATATCAGAGCTGTATTGAAATCTTAACAATGATTAAAATGAGAACTTCATACAGATTCAACTTAAAAGCAGCATTACAGTTGAATGTACTTCATTTCAACTCCCTTACCTCCTAAGTTTTCGGTTACATTAGTTAAATTTGGGTAACTTTGCAGGGCGCTATAAATGAATGATCTACATGAAGTGTTTATTAGAGGGAAACTAACCTCACTGCTAAGCAGTGTGTTGTATTATACAGTGAATGTTCGTGTTTTGGAATTTAAAAAGTATTTAAAGTAATAGTGTCAATGAAGGGTTTAAAAATGTCTGGTGACTTGCTTATTTTAAGTGATCACCATTAAGTCAGAAAAAAATGTATTTTTAAATGTTTTTTAAAGCGCCTTTTGAGAATTTTTAAACAATGGATTCAAACAACTGCATAAAATAAATGACCATGTTCAAAATTGCAAAAAAAAAAAAAACTTCCTGCCAGTGGAAATCCGTTCCCTACTGAAAAAGAGCAAGGACTGTTGATGGAGGGAGGGGAGCAGTACAGTAATAACAAGTAATAATGTGCTTAGAGAGTTTTCAAATTCATACTCAGTGTTCTCTTTAATTATTAGACCATGCGCTTTGAAAGAGCAGGGGTTTCTGTGCTGCATCACTGTGCTCCCACTGCCAACAGGGCCTGACACTGGACAACCTGACTCTCCATCTTTTTTTTTTGAGACTTGGGAGATTTGTTTTGTTTTGTCTTGTTTTGTTTTGTTTTGGAGGCAGAATCTCGCTGTAACACTTACTGGCCTGGAGCTCAGTAAGTAGACCATGCTGTCCTTGAACTCACACAGATCTACCTGCTTCTGCCTCATGAGTGCCAGGATTTAAAGGTATGTAAAACCACACCTGACTTAATTTTTTAATTATTTTTTATTTATTTGTCAGTTGGTCTATGTATATCTATGCCACATGTGTGGGGGTACCTATGGAGGCCAAAAGAGGGTATCAGATCCCCATGAAACTTAAGTGTACAGATTCTTGTTAGCCACCTACCATAAGTGCCAGCAAACTCACATCCTCTGTAGTGGCAACAAAGGCTCTTAATAAATGAGCTATCTCTCCAGCCCCGAGACTTTTCATGAATTAGATGGATACAAACTACATAAGCAGATGGAAAATTGAATGCAAAGAATGTAACCTAAATCTCTTGACTACTTCTCTACAAAAATCTAAGTTTTAAGAAGGTTAGAGAACTAAGGTTTTTAAAGAATGAAGAGAAACTAAGGGAAGAAAAATCTTGAGAAAAATAAGTAAATGATTGTGGAAGTTATAAAGTAAGAGGAATAATATACCTTGAAACACGTTAAATGAGACCATATTCTAAAACACAGACTAATTCTTTACAGTGAAATAATTATGCTTATCCTCATCTGAAAATGAACAAAAATGTATAATGAATAAGCCCACTTAGAAGGGGTTCAAATAAAGGTCAAATTAAACCTCTGGGGAAAGGGATGTCAACCCAAAGAAACTTGATGGGAAGAGACATTGCCAGAGAAGGTGGTGTTGCCTGCTGCTGATAAACACAGCATGCTTTCCTCCAAGGACGGGACAGGACTCCATACTAAATCCGGAACTGAGTGGGAATAGGCAGTGGAAACAAAGTTAGAACAATAATGGAAACCTTTTAGGATTTCAAAGGGACAGACCTAGATATTTTAATAATGACATCTTTTAAGTAACATTAAAAATATAAGCCTAACTTATACAACAAAATTGGAGTTTTTCCATACAAGAAAATTAACAGGTTAAAATGACACACCACTGAAGGGGAAAAGATATTTGTAATGCTCTATGCTAATCAAGACTCATAGGCGGAATGTATAAAAGACTACAATACAAATAAAAATGTGCATCAATTATATCCTGAGGGCTAAGCCAAAGAAGCAATACCAAGTAAAGAGGTCTATTGAAAAGCATTGATTTAAATTAATATGGGACTCAGCTAGGCAAATCTAATATTTGTAGGACGGGTTATAAAGAACAGGCTAAAGACTGCAGAAAGGGCTGACACCAGTATCCACAGAGATTGACTCAAATCCCACCATGATTATCTAGAGTGTCTTCCTCAAAAAAAAAACAACTGCATGAACAAAATAATGTCACAGAATATTGATGTTTAATTGAACAACTGCAGACTACAGGTAACATATCAAAAAGATCATCACTGGGCTAGGAAGATAGCACATTCAATAAGGAGCTTGACTTGCAAACATGAGACCTGAGTTCAGTCCCCAGAATTCATGTTAATAAAAATAGAGGTTCTTATAAAGGACCCAGGTTCAATTCCCAGCACCCACATAGTGGTTCACAACCACCTGGAACTCAAGTCCCAGGGGATTCAGTGTCTTCTTCTGACCTCCAAGTACACAAGTGGTACATGTAAGTGAGTGTTAGAACTCTGGGGTAGAAAGGTATCCTGAGTGCTCAGGGAGTCAGGCTATACTTTGAGCTGCTAGGACAGCTCTAGTAGCTGGAGCTGCAATTGGACAGCTCTGCTCTGGAGGGAAAGGTATCCTGACTGCTCGGGAGTCAGGCTATACCTGGTGTGGTGAGGTATGGTCTCCCCACGAGATATAGCAATCCTGCTCCTCTCCTGAAGAGCCATTACAGCTGAGCTTTGCTCAGCCCCCACTTAAGGGGGCTTCCTAGCAGAGCTCTGCTTCTTCTCCAGGCCAAGATGTTGCTTCTTTTGCCTCGCTGTGCTAAAGGAGAAACCCCTGCAGAAATGTAGCAATCTCCTCCTGCTCTGGTGAAAAGTTGTTACTTTTTCTGCTCCGCCTTGCTCAGTCCCCTAAGGGATGTCATAGCAAGGTTCTTCTGTTCAGCTCCACCTTGCTCAGTCCCCTAAGGGACGTCTTAACAAGGTTCTTCTCTGCACCAGCAAATGAAGATCTTCACACCCAAGACTCTTTTGAGAAAGAGATTTATTTGGGAAGGAGGAATCTGAAAGAGTGGCTGCCTCTATCAGGGTGGGAAAGAACAACCAACAGCTGAACAGGCAGGGTGGTTTATATAGGGTTTCTTAGGGACAGGATTTCTTCAGGGAGAAGATTTTCTGTTCATGGATTGGTTGGTTTCCTGCTCAGGGATTGGTTAGTTTGATTGTTCAGGGGCAGAGATGGCTCTGATTTCAGGGCCAAACCGTGTTTATTTCACTGGCCTTTTTTTGGCTTTTTGGCTCTAATTCTAACGCCAGGGTATATTTCATTCACTGGCTCTAATTCTAGGGACAAAGAGTGTTTCTTTCACACTGGTTTCAGAGTCAAGGCATGTTTCTTTGGTTCTGGGTTCAGGAATAAAGTGTTTCTTTCACTGGCTCAGGTTCCAGATCTAGGCTGTGTTTCTTTCCCTGGTTCTGGGCTGCAGGGTCAGGGTGGGTTCTTTAGCTGGCCCCTTTTCCCTACAGTACCCATACTTACATATAGGCAAAACATTCACTAGAAAATAAAATGAGTAAATCTAATTTTTAAATGTTTAATGCAATGAGTGTGATATCATATGTGTTTAATCCTTAGGGAGGTGTCCTCTGACCTCTACACACATGTACACATGTGTGTGCACACTACCACACACATATGCACCCTCCTATACATGAACACGCACATATTCACACAAAATCACAAAGCAAAATACTAGAATAAGCTTTTCATAAATAAAAGCCATCAAATGGACAACAATCATGCAAATGTACTTTTAGATGCAACTACATACATCAGAGTAGCTAAAATTAAACACATTAACAATGATCAGTAAAGTTTTGTATGAACTAAAAATTCTCATCTACAAAAATTGAGCATATGTAGATTCTATGACCCAGCAATTCTAGACCAACAAATTACATATGTATATTTACATACATAAACATCACAATATATTTCAAATAATTGTAAATATTTGATTTTGACCTATATAACATGCTTTTGCTCTAATGTGATTATGTTTCAATGCATAGTTTTCAACCATCTTACCAATTATGAGGACTTTGTTATGATATCATTACCTTACATTTCACAGAAAAACATACCTTTAAGGTAGGATTTACTCTTCTAATTTTTTGTAATTTCTAAGTTTATGAAACTAAGTCTGAAGTGGACACTGTGGCAGTGCAGTGCCATGACTGGTGAGGAGACTATACAGGAATGAGGGTGTGTCCACTCTGACTTGCTCTTACTCACCTGTTCTTCAATTATTTGTATCATCTTTGGGGATTGACATTATTAGAATGAGGTCTTAGTTAAGTGGCCACATAAAAGGCATAAGAAGGTTATGTGAGGAGCACCCATGTACCCACAGCTTACCCTAAATGCTAGAACATCACATCTGAGAACTTGATCAGATACTACTTGAGATGCATAAATCCACTTCCCTGGGCACACTAGGACACTGCAAAAAGTCGGCAGAGTGCAGATGAAGGGTGATACCATTGCCAGCCTCTTATCCTGGGGGTTTCTTTCAGGATAATTGAATTTACTATACAGTATATTACCCCTCTAACAAATAATGGTGCCATTTCTAATTTTTTGATAATGTAAATTGGAATCCTACTATGCTCTTCCTGTACACCAGTAATATGTCTTGTGTGTCTTCTTGGTATTCCCCATATTCTGTTCCGTAGCAGGAACTGTGTTGAATGCATCCTTGAAAATGTACCATGTATAGAACTTAGGGGAAATTAATAGAGGTCTGCTGGCCAAATAGAGGAAATATAGAGAACTTTCTGCACTGTTTGACAATAGCTTGAAATTTTGAATGGATACATTTTACCTACTCAACTTTCACAATTTTTTATATTGACATTTGTTAAGATTCTACTGTTACAAGAAGAAAGCAAGTTGTTGAAAATAAGTGGAGAAACCTACTAGAGCAGAAAAGAAAAAACTCTGGATCTGTAGGAATGAAATACACTGAGCAAATGATTGTAAGTATGGTCTTAGCAGCACTCTCTTTTAGTAGTAGAAAACTACCTGAAAGACAAATGCTTTTGTTATAAACTGTACCTCAACATCAATGTGAATATAGCCAAAGCCATCCATGATACAATGTTGGAATCTTTTGCTAGTAGCTTATTGTACTTATTTGCTATATTTGAATGAGTCCATATGACCAGTGAAGGCTTTTAACTATCTTTAAGCAATTATTGCTGGGGCTAGAAAGATGTTCATAGCCCTGACTGCTCTTCCAGAAGACCCAGGTTCAATTCCAAGTGCCCACATAGTGGTTCACAACCATCTGTAACTCCAGTCTCGGGAGATCCAGAGCCTTCTTCTGGCCTATAAAGGCACCAGTCATTCAAGTGGTACACACACATACGGTAGGCAAAACACCCACATACATAATGTGGGATTTTTTTTTTCTAAATCGGAAAAAGTATTGTTTAACTTATTATTTATAGCTAATTCTGTAGAAGGGTCATTTGCAACAAAATTCCCCAAAGTTATTTAAATCTGCAATAAATGGGCAGGATGAAAGAAGGGGGAGTGAAGACGGGATGGATGTTGGTAATGTTGTGTATTGTACAGTATTTTTTAAAAGACATTTTCCATCTAGGGACTTTTTATAAGAGACTTGGAATTATATAATGGTTTTGTCTTTAAGAACAGTCCACCAAAACCTAATAAGGCTTTTGGGATAGAGATCTTGAGTAAAAGCCAAAGGACAGTAAATTTTAAGTGATGTGGAGATTATCCGAGGGCTGAATAAGTATAGTCTAACATGACACTTTAGAGGGGTTGATTTTAGAATATTGAGAAAGTGAGGTGAGTAAGTAAAAAGCATTCCCTTGGAGTTTCTACTGTGAGTGTCACTGATAGAGCTGGACTGGGATGCCCTGTAAAGAGTGCACACTTTGAGGGGAAGTTGGGGGCTGACCACTCATATAGGGGTGTTTCACACGCTTCTTCCCACCTCTGGGGATCAACCTGAGCTTCCTACACGCAAAGTAAACCCTGAGCCACACCCACATCCCAAGAAGCATTAATTTTTGTAAGTATAAGGTTATTAATATAGATAATAACCATGACCTAATCTTACCAGCAAAGTGAGCCATTTAGTTTATGTTTGTAAAGTTCTGGTCTCATTATCAGTATATTATTAAAGCTTAGTGATAAACATGGATGTATCGTCCAGATTACAAATGTAGTAATAACTAGTAAGTTCCTCTTTGAATTTCCATATTATTCCCACCAATCATATCAAAATCTATAAAGGGAATTCATTATCTTTTATTAAACTTGTATTAAGCTATATCAGATTTGCTAGGTGTATCACACACCTTTAATCCCAGCACTTGGGAAGCAGAGGTAAGTGGATCTCTATGAGTTCCAGGCTAGCCAGAGCTACATAGTGAGACCCTGCCCCCCACCAAAAAAGAAAAGAAAAAGATATCTCAAATTTAGAAGTAACATGTTGTTACAACCACAAAGAATGAGCAGATTTCCTATGCCCGTGCTTAGAGTCCTCTCGGTTGTTTTTATTGTTCTGGGTGCTGTTAGATTCCTTCTTGCTTTTTCCCTTTTACCTACTACTGTCTTTCAAGTTTTCTTTTTCTCCATTCTAGAAAGCTTTACTTCATCTTTCACAGGTCTTTCACTTGCACGTCTCCTTCGACACCTCACAAGATCTTGCTACTCTTAGACTACATGTGTGTTCTGGATCAAAATCAAATTTTAAAATTGAAAATTGTTATATTATTTTGTTTGATTTTGTTTTCTAAGGGCTGATGAAGCATTCAGTTGCCACAGTAGTGATCCTTGTCACCATGTCTTAGGAAATGTGTTTTATCATGCCATCTTTTGCCCAACTCTATGTGCAAAGAATATAAAACAGATAGATGAAAAGTCACACTTGACATTTTACAGCAGATTTCCAGTCCAAGATGTGTCAAGTGTAAAATGGACTCGGGCAGGGCTGGGGGGCAGTGTGCTGTTGGTGGGGAGTGCTTGGCAGGGCCTGGGTCGGTTACTCTTGAAAGCAGCTTGATAGGGCTATGTGTGTCCCCACCAGACGCTCTACCAGGCTGTGTTTGGGAGAGGAGGTGGTTCCTGTCAGGTAGTGTGGAATGGCACTCTTTCTGATGACACCTTCCGATTCCCTGCTGCTTCTGCTTGGGGCTTGTAGAGACTTCCTGTCCCCAACACCAGCCACACTCAGTATAAAGTGTGACGGGATTTTTTTTTAACATTTTTTTAGATTTATTTATTTATTATGTATACAGCATATATGACTGCAGGCCAGAAGAAGGCACCAGATCTCATTACAGATGGTTGTGAGCCACCATGTGGTTGCTGGGAATTGAACTCAAGGCCTCTGGAAGAACAGTCAGTGCTCTTAACCTCTGAGCCATCTCTCCAGCCCGTGACAAGATTTTTAACAGTTCTTTATTCCAAACAGTTGGTTGCCACCCAGCATACTTTGCTCTTCTTGCTATCCAAGAGAACACTGCAACTTGAAATTTTGTATTAGACGTAAGACATTTTTAAATATTTATCCACCCATGAAAGGCTTTATTCCAGTAGTTCTTGATTTCTGCTTCAAAACAGAAGAGATAGGCAAGTTATACAAACAGTGACAACTAAAAATGCAGGCAACAGTTAAAGGTTCTTTAAAGACCATGACCATATCATGAATTTTAAATGTGGAATTATATTCTTATTTAACCTATTTTTATAGCATTTTGGACAAAGTGTCCCACTAAGTACAAGTGAGCCAATACAAGCTACAAGAGATCCCAAGACTGATGAAGGTACGTTTTACTGTAAGTTTCTTTTTTTTTTCTTTTATTGTAAATAGATTTTTATTTCACATAGTATATTCTGATTACAGTTCCTCTCCCTCTCCTCCTCCCAGTTCTTCTCCACCTCCTCTCCCATCTGAATCTATCTACTGTCTGTCTCTCATTAGAAAATGAACAGAGTCTAAGGGATAATAATAAAATAAAATGTAACAAAATACAGTATAGTAAGATAAAACAAAAACTAACACATTGGAATAGGACAAAACAAACAGAAGGAAAAAGCCCAAGAGAAGGCACAACAAACAGAGACCTCATTTGCAAACTCAGGAATCCAAAAAAAACACTAGAAGTCATAATGTATAGGCAAAAGACCTGTAGGTTAAAATGAGATATATAGAGATATATCTATATATATTAAAAATAATAAGATAATTTTAAAAATGTCAAAGGTCCTGCCACAATATTATAAGACAAGGAATCTCCAAAGATACCATTGAGTTTGTTTTTTGTTAGCCATCTACAGCTAGCCTACCCTTAAGAGTAGTTTGTTTCCACCAGACTGTAGTGGCACACACCTTTAATCCCAGCACTCTGGAGGTAGAGGGAGGCAGACATCTGAGTTTGAAGCCAGCCTGGTCTATAGAGTGAGTTCCAGGACAGCCAGGGCTACACAGAGAAACCCTCTCTAGGGGGGCATGAGGGGACAGTAATTTGCTTCCCCAGAGACTCTCTTGAAGGAAACTAAATTTTCATTTGCAAGTGGTTATCAATTGAAAATAGCTTTGGTGTTAGGGATGGAGATATGTGTCCACTTCTTTCAGCTCTAGGACCCATACAGGCCCTGTGCATGCTGCCTCAGTCTCTGCGAGTTCATATGTGAGTCTGTCCCATTGATTTAGATGACCTTGTTTCCTTGGTGTCCTCCATCCCCTCTGGCTCTTTCCCTCTTTCTGCCTCCTCTTTTGCAGGGTCCCCTGATCCTTGAGTACAGAGATTTGATGGAGACATCCCATGTAGAGCTGAGTGTTCCAAGGTCTCTCACTCTAAATATTGTCTGTCTGTGGGTCTCTATATTTGTTCCATCTGCTGCAGGAGGAAGCTTCTCTGATGGTTGAGTAAGACACAGATCTGTGACTATAGCAAAATGTAATTGGGAGTCATCCCATTGCTACAGTTTTGTTTTGTTTTAGAACAGTATTATTAGGTTTTACTGTGGGTCCCTGGGTAATCTAGTCTCAGGTTCTTGGTCACCCAAGCAGTGGGCAATGAGGCTTAAGTCAAATCAGATATTGGTTGGTCACTCCACCAAGCTTTGTGCCACCACTGCACTAGCATTTCTTGCATGCAGGACAGATTGTAGATCAAAGGGTTTGTAGCTGGGTTGCTGTTCACATTTCTCCTCTGGTGGTCTGCATAGTACCTTCCTGTACCAAAGACACTAGCACTAGGTGAGAACTCTAAGTAGGCACCACTTGAATTTCTCCATGTTCAGTGAGTCCTATGGGTTTTGTCTTCAGCAATGAGGCCTTGTGTCAGTTTGTAGAGAGCAACCAATAGTCTTGCCAATAGCCTGGTTTGTTTGGGGTTCCCAAGGGACCCCTTTGGACAACATCTCAATTTAGATAAAACCCAGTACTGCGAGGGCTGGGGAGCCCGAGCAGAGCCATCACAGGTTTGTTTCTAACAGCCCTGCAAGGACCAGGCCTTAGGTTCAGTTTACTGGAGCTGAGCAAGCAGTTCTTGGAAAGACCACTACTCAGGGGCAACCAATCAGCTGGTGTCCCACAGCTAAAGAAAGCTTTCCCTACCCTGCTGCTGGAAAGTGCCTAACCACTAGAGCCACCTACCAGTCCTATGAACTTTTTGTTTAAACCCACCAATCAGCCCCCAGACTAATCTCTCCTCCTGGAATTCCCCTAACCCTGCTTAAAAGGAGCCTATGAGCTCCAATATGTTGGCAATCTTTAATAAATGCTCTTGTTGATTGCATACATGACTGGTGGTCTTTTATGGGACTTCTCGCAGATCCTAACAATACCAAGATGGTATTGGCAACAAAAGATGCCCAGTTGGGGCTCTGTCTGCCCCAGTGTTCGGCGATTTCATTTAGATCACCTTTATATATGTATATATTTTAAAAAGCTTCTACTGTACTAGATTTCCATACTACCCCTCAAATGGCCCTTAATTTTTACTGTCTCCCTAAATATTCCTCCCTTCACCTCCCTACTCCCTCCCTCTCTCCACTCTCTTCACTTGATTCTCCCATTCCAGTCCACCCCCATCTATCTATTCTATTTCCCATTCTTAGGGAGATCTGCCCCTGTCCCCAGTCAGTTCCTTACTCTATGCCTGACATCTGTGGTTATAGCTTGGTTATCATTGACTAAACATCTAATATCTACATATAAGCAAATACATACTATATTTTTCTTTCTGGATCTGGGTTACCTCATTCAAGATGATATTTTTCTAGTTCCTCCATTTACCTGCAGGTTCCATTATTTAATTTTTTAATGGATGAGTAATATTCCATTGTGTAAATATACCACATTTTCTTTATCCATTCATCTGTTATGGGACATCTAGGTTGTTTCCATGTTCTGGCTCTTATGAATTTAATAGCAATGAAAATAGTTGAGCCAAGTGTCTCTGAAGGAGGATGAAACATCCTTTGGGTATGTGTCCAAGAATGGTATAGCTGAATCTTGAGGTGGAAAGATTGCCAGCTTCCTGAGGAACCATTACACTGATTTCCATAGTGCTGTACAACTTTGCATTCCAACCAGCAGTGTATGAATGTTCCCTTTATTCCACATCCTCACCAGCATGAGGCTGTCACTTAAGTTATTGATCTTAGCCATTTGACAGGTGTAAGATAAAATCTCAAAGTAGTTTTATTTTGTATTTACCTGATGACTAAGGATGCTGGACATCCCTTTAAGTGTTTCTCAGCCATTTGAGTTTCTTCTTTTGAGATTCTCTCTTTAAATCTGTACCCCATTTTTATTGAGCTATTTGTTTTCTTAATGTCTAAGGTTTTTTTTTTGTTCTCTATATATTTTGGATATTAGCCCTCTATCAGATGTGTAGTTGGTAGAAATCTTTTCTCATTCTGTAGGCTGTTGCTTTGTCCAAATTATGTTGTCCTTTGCCTTACTGTCCTTGATGTTAACATGTGTTTCTTGGAAGCAACAGAAGGATGTATCCTGTCTTCACATCCATTCTGTTAGCCTGTGTCTTTTCATTGGAGAATTGAGACTATTGATATTGAGAGATATCAATGACCAAATGATTGTTGACTCCTGTTATTTTGTTGATGGTGGTGGTATGCATGTTTTTGTTTGTTTGTTTGTTTGTTTGTTTTGTGTGTGTGTGTGTGTGTGTGTGTGTGTGTGTGTGTGTGTGTGTACCTTCTTTATATTTTTCTGGCCTGGAATTATTTCCTCTGTTTTCTTGGATGTAGTTAACCGCGTTAGGTTGGAGTTTATCTTCTAGCACCTTCTGTAGGGCTGGATTCGTAGGTAGATATTGATTAAAATTGGTATTGTTTCTCCATCTGTAGTACTTGTGTGACTTAGACCTGAAGTCTCCTTATGAAGGCATATTCAGTTCATTTACAGTTTGTTGTTATTGTTTTTGAATAATAATGTGCTAATTAAGCATCTTTCTATAGCAAACTATCTCCTAAAGTGTTTCTATGTAGCTCTGGCATCCTGGAATTCACAATGTAGACCAAGATGGCCTCAAACTCATAGAGACCTGCCTGCCTTTGACTCCCAGGTGCTGGGATTAAAGGTGTGTGCCAATATTTTCTTAACTGGGGGTGGGAAAATGCCAGATTTAGAGAATCCTGAAAATTAAAATGCACGCTGAGCTGGAGAGATGGCTCAGGGATTAGGAATCCTGGCTGCTCTTTCAGAGGACCCAGGTTCAATTACCAGCACTCATATGGAGGCTCACCATTAGCTGTAACGCCAGTCCCAGGGGATCCACCACCCCCTCCTGGCCTTCTCAGGTACTGTATGCACATGGTATACACATATACATACAGGCAAAACACTCAAATAAATAAATAAATAAATAAATATTACCCCAATAATATGACTGCCTAAGACTTGAACAAGGACACCACCAACAGACATTCTAACATGGAAGGAAGAAAATCTCACGGGGTCCCACCCCTAAACAAAGAACAGGTAACTGAGAAATGCTGAGGGAGAAAAATTAGTCTTCCCCGGGGATGAGTCCCTAATTGGCTATCCAGAACCAAGTGGTCAGCCCTGAAATATATATATATGCAACACTAAATTAATTACCAGGTTGTGTGTGTGTGTGTGTGTGTGTGTGTGTGTGTGTGTGTGTGTGTAACAATAACAAAAAGAACTCGGGAGTCAGAGGCAGGCAAATCTCTGAATTCGAGGCTAGCCTGGTCTACAGAGCAAGTTCCAGGACAGCCAGGGCTACACAGAGAAACCCTGTCTTGAAAACCCACCCAAAAACAAAACAAAAACAAAAAGAGGCCCTGAATGGGGTGTAGGGGAGTATGGGATGGACTGGGGGAAGAAAGAGAAGGAGGAGAATGATATAATTATGTTTTAATTTAAAAATAATTTTGTAATCCCCAAAAAAAAAACTTAAGAAAATTTTAAATAGCCAGGATGCGGTGGTGCAGGCCTTTAATCTCAGCACTTGGGAAGCAGAGGCAGGCAGATCTCTGAGTTCAAGGCCAGCCTGGTCTACAGAGTGAGTTCTAGGGCAGGCCAGGGCTACACAGAGAAACCCTGTCTCAAAAAAGCCAAAAGAATGTAAAAAGAAAAAAGTAAATGAAACAATAAAATATACAGTAACAGAATGTTTCCTGACTTCTGTTTGTGACTTGAGTACACACAGACATAATTTCAGTAAGTCAATATTAGGGCTGGCCCCGAGGACAAACATGACCAAAGAGTCAATGTCACTTCTGCAGTTTCAGGTACTTCTGAGTGTTTGGTGGCAGAAAACCTTGTGAATTCTTCAATGCCTGAGGATGAAACTCTGACTGCCATAAACAGCAGGCAGCCACAGAAGCCACATCTATCCTTGAGTAAGACCCAGCCACCCAGCATCTGTGCCATGTCAGCTGAAGAGCAGAAGGTCTTGCAGTCCCTCCATCATCTCAATGAGAGGCTGTACTGTAAGTGTGGGAGCACAGCTTCTGTAAGAAAGGAACACGTGTTCTTAAGCTTATGTTAAATCTTTATTTCATCTAAAACTTTGAAGTAAAAATACAAAATATGTCTAGGTTATCACCTTAATAAGTCATCTAACAATTGAGAATATTGTTAATTTTTCAGATTAATGCAGATACACAATATCATTTTTAATGATGCCAATTTATATACTATTGTGTTTTAGAAATATATGAACATAAGCTGGATGTGGTGGTGCATGCTTCTAATCCAAGCACTCAGGAGGCAGAGGCAGGCAGATCTCCGTGAGTTCCAGGACAGCCTGGGCTATAGAGTGAGTTTCAGGACAGGAACCAAAGCTACACAGAGAAACCCTGTCTCGGAAAAAAAAAAAAAAAAAAAAAATAAGCTTTAAAAAGAAAAAGAAATATATGAACATATTACTTGTGTTTTAACAATAAATAGACTAGGTATCTATACTGACCATCATGAAAATAACTTTATCAAGTATTTTTAAAACCTCAACTTTGGATACACACACAGAGAATGCTTAAAGCTAAGTGCATGCGGGCATGGAGCAATGCCTATAATATCAACGCATGAGTGGCTGCAGCAGGAGCAGCAGTGCAGGCTGAGGGCCAGCCTGGGTGGCCTGTCGAGCCCCAGACCAGCTGGGGACATAAGATCCTGTCTTTAAGAAAAAAAGTGAAAATAGTTTTTAACTAGGAAAATCAGAGTAGAACCACAGCAAACTCTGAAGCTGAAGATATTTGATTCGTGGGATAATGAAAAGGGAACAGTACACAGTAGTGTCACAAAAGATGCTCTACCATTACGGTAGACCATCAAAAGATCTATGCTTTCCACCACAAATAATGGGGAGGTTTTTAAAAAAAACCAAAGCTTACACTTCTTCAACTTCAGTATTGAGCAGCTGAGGGAAGGGGGAAAACATCTCTGTTGCTATAGAAACGTAGCCTGGTGTGCACCTCACAGTAATTACACCCCATGTTCATACTACCTGCATGGTCTATAAAGCCTGGAGCAAAGAACATAATTGAAAATGATCTCAAACTGCTAACACACCCAAAATAATTAAGAAAATGTATATTAATATCCCTTTTGGAGATGAGGTTTATATTCCAATCTTCAAAGAATTATCATAAATGAGATCTAAGGGAAATGAATAGTCAAAAATCATAAAAAAACTAATCCATAAAGAAAAAAATCCATTAAAAAAATCAAAAGAAAGCACGATACATACTAAATAGAACCCAAGAAGATATTATATAATAAAATTACCAGACACAAAAAACTATAAAGTAACTATATTTATATTTTTAAATAATCAGAAATATCTTTCAAAATCCAGTAAGGAAATATGCAATATAAAATGACTTAGCCTATTTGGAAAATTACAAGACCTATGAATGGAAGATAGCAATAAATTTAAGATTCAGCCCATTATTTATAAACAACAGATGATGACATCTGAAGAGAGAGTTAATGACCTAGAATATAAATCAGAATAAAGTACAAAGAGGTGAGAAATAGCAAACTAGAGCTAAAACGACAAAGCCCTAGGACCTGAGGCCATGGGGATCATGGCTGCCAAGTTCTCCAAGGTAGTGAGACCACCAACACAGAGAGTGAAGAGCCATTCCAGAGGACCCAGGTTCAAACCCCAGCACCCATATGGCAGCTCACAACTGTCTGTAACCCCAGTTCCAAGATATCCGACATCCTCACACACACACATGCAGACAACACGAGTGCACATAAAATTTTTAAAAAAAAAAAAAAAAAAAAAGGAAAGAAAGAAATTCTCTTGTGTAAAAGGGGTCCTGAGTTCAAGCCGCAGCACAGGAAGTGGGGGAAGCCTGGCTGGCTGGCCTGGAACTCACTATGTAGACCAGGCTAGCCTCAAACTCATAGAGATCTGCCTGCCTCTGCCTTCTGATTATTGTCATTCTACCACAACCACCAAAAGAAAAAGAATAAAAACAAAGGAAAATATGACATTTGAATGAAGATTGTTTTATAAAATCAAGATACTAGGAATTCCCTCTTACCAGCTTCAGCTTTATATAATTGTTCCTAATCAACTTGCTTTCGTTTTTGGACCTATTTACATATAAGGACTATTTCTGGGATCAGTAGGAAAAGAGTCTCATTCAGTTTTGAATATTTTGACACATCAGAATTTTGCTATTAATTCTTTAATGATTCTCTTTATATACGTAACTATTTTTTTGTATCATGGTATGATTTTTCAGATGTACAAGAAGCCATTTGCAAAAACCCATCCATCAAAAATACTTTACAGTTAATACCACTTCTGGTAAGTATTGGCTAAGTTCCTCCTTTGGTTGTTTTATGTAGACATTTCTAGAGGAAAAAACCTTTAGGGGGGCAGCTGCAGAGGTAGCTCAGCAGTTAAGAGCAGAGCCCTTGTTTTTGCAAAGGTAGTTCACAATCATCAGCACTCTAGTTCCTGGGGACCGGATGCACTCTTCTGACCTCACGGGAACCAGTCACACATGCTGCACATACATGTGTGCAGGCAAAACACTCATTCACACAGAATAAAATACATAAATCTTTTTTTAGTGTAAGAACCTTTGGAGGTTTGAGGGAAAGAATAAAGACTGGGTGCCTTCAGTTCTGAAGTCCTGACAGGACAGCGTCCACATCTCTCAGTACTGTTTGTTCTGTGAAGCGTGTTTGCAGCATGCTTGCCCTGACCTGTGTCTGACAGGAGAGGCAGTGGAGAGAGGAGGAGGCTGCACTGCCCGTCCACTCACTCTGCACCCCTAGGCACACAGCTTTGGAGCATCCTTGTTGGCAAGCACTTGTTTCTCTACGTTGTTTTGTAATTACCTAATTTGGTAATATTTCCAATGATAATTTTTCTTCCTAATAAGAATGTAGTAGATTCAAAATTTGAAAATTTTAAGTATCTTTACTTTGATTCATGCATTATGAGATATTGTTTAATTCAAATTTTAAGTACACTTTTTTTCCTCAAAGAACTTCAGAATCTATGGAGAAATGTCAATTAATGACCTAGAAAATCAAATCTCTGACCCAGATACTTAAGTCATTAGCATTTATCCAAGCATAATTTCAGTGAGTTATGAAAACAGTTTTATCATGTGGGTGTTAATCCACTGATGATGGGTAACCATCCAGCTACATTAGGTTCAAATGCTGACTTAGTGGATTTTTTGTTGTTGTTGTTTTTCAAGACAGGGTTTCTCTGTGTAGCCTGGCTGTCCTGGAACTCACTTTGTAGACCAGGCTGGCCTTGAACTCACAGAGATAC
>CABHPP010147321.1:0-22557 GCA_902168425.1 Peromyscus attwateri
GGGTAAGGCTCTTAGCTCTGACCTCTTGGGCTTTTATCTTTACATTGGCTCTGTGTTTCTTATTTAATAAGACGGTTGGTTACTTCTACACCCTGCAACTTTTCTCTTTCCTTCTTAGACCTGTAGAGCAGCACAGTGTTCCTGGCATGAGTCTCATTTCCAGCCCTGCCATCACCTCTACCAGGACACTCGTGCATCCTGCTGCCAATCTTCTAATGCCCCTCACTTCAGTGCCTACCTAAGCTTCAGGAAAAAAAAAGTCCCTTCCCCTCCCTGGCCTCTTGTGGAGGTTTCTTCCACCCAGAACTCTAAGTGACTTAGGGCCAGGACTTTTCTTTCTGGATTGGGCTCTGATGCATCTCTACTAACTATTCACCTCACAAGAGCAGCACCCCCAAACGTGTTCTTTGTCTCCACAAAACTCTCACTTTCCCCTCTTTGTATAAGCCCCCAAGGTTAAGCCTGCCTCACACCTTAGCTTCTTCCTTAATATAGTTTATTGCTTGATATTCAGACCCTGGTCTCTGTCACCCTCAGCAACTGTGGCTCAGATTCATGCCTGCAGTCCCTGACAATGCCATGGGTAGTGTACCATCTGAGCCATTGGCTGTTTCTACATACCGTTTCTTCTAACTGGGCTGCTTCTCCATAGATGTTTGTCACAAGGACCATATTGCAGTTTCCCCCTGCAGAAGGCAAAACACAGGACAGTCTACAATCATGTAAGTTTTCTGACAAGAGAATCCCCTAGGGTTGACAGAGTTGTTATGGACTCAATGTTTGTATCCCCACAATATTCATAACCTCTGAAATTCCAACTCCAAACACCCACTCTGACGTATCTGGAGGGGGGCCTTTGAGAGGTAATTACATTTAGATGAGGTCTTGCATGTACAGCCCCTATGATGGAGTTATTATCTTTGTAAGATAAGAAAAATCATATCATTCTTTCTACAAGAAGTGGCCATCTGCAGCCAGGCAGTAGTGGCGCACGCCTTTAATCCCAGCACTTGGGAGGCAGAGGCAGGCGGATCTCTGGCCAGCCTGGGCTACAGAGTGAGTTCCAGGACAGGCTCCAAAGCTACACAGAGAAAAACCAAAAAAAAAATAAAAAAATAAAAAAAGAAGTGGCCATCTGCAAGCCAGGAATGGAATCTATTGGCACCTTGATCTTGGCCTTGCCAGTCTATATAACTATGAAAAACAGTTGGTCACCTAAGCCTCCCAGACTATGGTCATTTAACAGTCCATGCTGACTTAAAGGCAGAAGAGACAACCCTAGTCTGCCTGAGGCTAGGAGGCAAGAGACAGAGAGGTAGGGATGGAGAGAGAGACCACGAGATGTACACAAAAGGAACCAGGAGAGCACAGCAACTCTGGAGACTGGAGAAAGCCCAGGAGGGAAGGTGAGAGTTAGAGCTTTGCTCATGGCATCACAGGAATGATGACCAGAAACCAGGGACTGTGTCACTAGCCCCAAAACAAAGCCCTAGACAGGTGGGGATGACAAGGTGGCTCCCACTGTTGTGTCCAGGAAGATAGAAAGGAAAAGGGGGAAATGAGAGGAGAGGCCCTTTCTCTGAGTCTCCAAGGCCACACAGGTCTCTGCCAAACATTTAGGGACAAGGGAGAAGGAGAAAATGTTCCCAGCAGAGGCAAAAGCTTGAGTAGAGAGTCTAAGGCATGAACAGCAAGAGTGTAAGGCTTGCCTGTGCGTCTAACTGGCATCATTCCCAAAGAGCTGTAAGGAACTTCATTCCCCCGGGACAAAGTGATTCTCTGATCCCTAACAGCAGATGAGCCTGGCCTAGCCCTCCCCAGGACACAGACCCTCATTTCTGATGAGGACCAACCACACCCTCACCTAAGGAGTCTTTCAGAGCATGGGTGAGCTTGCACTGCCGGAAAGGGATGTGGTCCCGCTTCTGGTCCCCAAGGGCAATGATGGCCTGCTCCAGGAATGACAGCGACTTGTTGATGTAGGTGGCTTCCTTTAGGACTCTACCTTCCGACTGCAAACAAAATGTCCGGTCATTCATGACAGAGGAGGGAGGCTACCCTCTTAAGATTGTCTACCCTTCCTAGTTTATAGTGATGCAAAAGTCTACAGCCAGGCTGGAGCCTCCTTCCCAGAACCAGGATCTTTTCCTCCAAGTTGGGAGTGTTTTCCATCTTGGGCTACTGATAATGGTAATAGTAAAACTCACAGGGAACCATGCAGTAGTGGTACATGCCTTGAATCCCAGCACTCAAGAGGCAGAGACAGGAGGATCTTTGTGAATTCAAGGCCAGTCTGCTCTACAGAGCTAGTTCTAGGACAGCCAGGGACCCTGTCTTGAAAAACCAACCAAACAACAATAAAAACCTCACAGGAAGCTGGGCGGTGGTGGCGCACGCCTTTAATCCCATCACTCAGGATGCAGAGGCAGGTAGATCACTGATTTCGAAAGGCAAGCTTTGTCTACAGAGCGAGTTCCAGGACAGCCAGGGCTACACAGAGAAACCCTGTCTTGAAAAACAAGAAAACAAACAAAAAGAATATGTCCATGAATAGTCATATGATACTCATTCCAAGACTCACCCTGATACAAATGCACATGAAATACCTGAGCAAGTATAATATTCACACAAATACAGTAATACACACAAATGCAAATGCTCCTCTAAATGCTCTTGTGAAAATTTTTTGTTAAAATATTTTTGCGCCGGGCGGTGGTGGCGCACGCCTTTAATCCCAGCACTCGGGAGGCAGAGCCAGGCGGATCTCTGTGAGTTCAAGGCCAGCCTGGGCTACCAAGTGAGTTCCAGGAAAGGCGCAAAGCTACACAGAGAAACCCTGTCTCGAAAAAAAAAAAAAAATAAAAAAAATAAAATATTTTTGCTAAAATATGCTTGAAATTAAATATGCATGTAAATACTCATATCCATACAGAGAGACATCATACCAGTGGGGAGCATTTACTGAGCAATTACTGACTATAGGTGAGCGATAATTACAAGGAACCCAAATCTTTCCCATCAAAATAATGTTCGGGCCAGGTGATGGTGGCGCACGCCTTTAATCCCAGCACTTGGGAGGCAGAGGCAGGCGGATCTTTGTGAGTTCGAGGCCAGCCTGGTCTACAGAGCAAGATCCA
This sequence comes from Peromyscus attwateri, assembly GCA_902168425.1. NCBI lineage: Eukaryota > Metazoa > Chordata > Mammalia > Rodentia > Cricetidae > Peromyscus > Peromyscus attwateri. The sequence goes on from CABHPP010147321.1 coordinate 3,138, forward strand.
GGAAAGGCACAAAGCTACACAGAGAAACCCTGTCTCGAAAAATCAAAAAAAAAAAAAATGTTCACAGGAATGAACCTTCTGTGATGCTACTGTATTCTCCCTACCTTGTAAAACTGTTTATGCAGAGACCTTGCTGGATTTTCAAAACTTGATGACTCAGAGAGGCTGACATGTTCCCCCAATTCCTTTGCACCAATTTTCACCAGTCACCAAAGTCTGTGAGGTCAGACCCCAGCCAATGGAGAAATGACGCAGCACTCTTGTGTTAGGATAAAGACCTATCTTATTTTTGGCTGGGTGTGCTTGTTACCTGAATGAAGCAATGTACCCTTGGCAGAAGTAAAAGCTTACTTGCCAGTTTACTTTCACTTTGTGTGATGCTGGTGAGGTCCCTGTGATGCTGGTGAGGTCCCTGTGATGCTGGTAAGGTCCCTGTGATGCTGGTGAGGTCCCCTATTTCTAGCATAGACACTACATTCCCATGGAGTACAAACTACATTCTGTAGCTGCTGCTCTACCTCCAGTGACTCCCTTACTGCACTCTACTTCACCCGGTTGTTCTCAAGCATTCAGTGTGGGATATGTACACACAGGCTCTATGCCTCAGGGCCTGGGAGGGGTACACACAGGCTCTGTGCCAAGGGACCTGGGAGGGGCACACACAGGCTCTATGCCACACGGCCCATGGCTTGTTGACAGGGTATCCCACACCCTCACTTACCCCCGTCTTCCCGAGCCTCTCTGAGCCAGCCAGATCTACCAAGTTGATTTTGGAAGTGATATACTTTTCATCTGATAAGGTCCGAGAGTGTGCCTACAAAAACATCCAAACAATTCAGAACGCACTGGGAGGAGTTTCTGATTGGGCGGCACCCACAGGAGTCACTAGTCCTTCTCAGGCGGAACAAAGAACTTGCACCTACCTCCATGTAGATGGTGAAAATGCAGTGTGACCTGGATGAATTTTTGTTCATTGTGTGGGAGGCTATGATCCTGTTGGTCTCTCCCTGAAGAGGAAATATGTGCGGCATTTTGAAAACTGAAAACAAGGTATCTGAGTAATTTTCCAACACTCATATCATTATGATCAGCTGGGCCTTCTGGGAAAATGTCTTTTGAAAACTAATAAAAGGGAAACAAACTGGAGTTTGGTCCTATATTTTCACAACCTGATGATATCTGGAGTGAAGTGTACAAACTGGCATTTTCTGAAGAGTGAGACATGGTGGTGAGAATCAATTCAGGGGCTGGAGAGATGCCTCAGCAGTTAAGAGCACTTGCTGCTCTTCCAGAGAATCCAGGTTCAATCCCCAGCACCCACATGGTGAACTGCCTCTAACTCCAGTTCCAGGGATCCAGTGCCCTCTTCTGATTTCAGTAGGTCTTGCCTGCAAGCGGTACATACATACACGCAGGAAAATACTCATAGATATAAAAGTATAACATAAAAATAAACATTTTACCAAAAAAGTAAGAGGCTTAAGATGTTCAAGAACAATGAATTGGAATCAACTGCCCATCCAACTATCAGAGATCTATAGTACATAGGAATGCTAGGCAGTCAAGAAAATAATGATAAATCATGTGCTTGTTCGTTTCTTTGCTTATTTTGGAGTTAGGGTCTCACTCTGTAGCTCTCGATAGCCTGGAACTCACCCTGTAGACCAGACTGACTTCAAACTCAATAGACCCTTCTGCCTCTGCCTCCTAAGTGCTGTTGTTACAGGTGTGAGCCACTGTATCCAGTTTGACAAATAGTGTTTTTTTCAATTAATTTTTAAGTTAGCATACAAAGCGATGGGTTTAATGGGGCATTTTCATACATACACATCATTATGCTTTGTTTTTATTCATCACTGACAGGTTTTAATAACTGAGAAATGCAGAATCTAAAATCATACTATGGTATAAGTCATACAAAAGCACCAATAGAAAAACCATGCATGGGTCAGCAAGATGGCTCAGCTGAATGGCCTGTCCTGACCTATACCCACTAGGGTACCTATTTCTCCTAGAACAGGGCTCACACTATGCTATGGCTATCATGGGTCTTTCCCACTCCCTCTTCAACCCCATAGTGAACTTCTTTTATTGTTGTAGTTATTTTAAAAATCATCTTATTTTATGTGTATGGGTGTTTTATTTATACATCACCTGTGTGCCTGGTGCCTTCAGGGGCCAAAAGGGGCTGTCATATCCCCTGGAACTGGAATTGCACAGTTTAGCCTCCATTGAGGTGCTGGGAATTGAACCTGGGTTCTCTGGAAGAGCAGCCAGTGCTCTTAACCACTGAATGACCAGCCCCCCAGTGAGCTTCTTTAGGCTTTTTATTTGTCCTTGTACCACCAGAGCTCAGCAAAGACATGATTAGGAAAGGCATCAATATATGAGGAACTGTTGTTAAGAAAGTGCCTCGCCTTTGATCCCAGCACCCAGGAGGCAGAGGAGGTGGATCTCTGTGAGTTCAAGGCCGGGCCAGTCTGATCTACAAAGCAAGTTCCAAAAAAAAAAAAAAAAAAAAAAAAAGTGAGTGCCTTGTTCAAGAAAGTGTTATGCAAGTTGCTGGGGGTGGGGAGGGTCATCAACGATCTTACCCAGTAGGGAACACTGAATGCTACAATACTGACCTGCCAGGCATGAAGTGCCCACTGGTACGAAGGTGACATGATGGTTATGGTAGTAGCTAATCACGTTCTGATTGAATTTGGGGCCTGCTCCACAGAAAAGAGTTCATGCCTGGTACTGTAAACCCAGAGAAATGTCCATGGCTTGGGAGGACATTGGTTGGGGTGGGGGTGACAACATATACTCATTGTTTTGCTAAATGGACATGTTGGTTTTTTGAGACAGGGTTTTCTGTCTAGCCCTGGCTGTTCTGGAACTTGCTCTATAGACCAGGCTGGCCTTGTATTCACAGAGATCCTCCTGCCTCTGCCTCCCGAGTGCTGGGAATAAAAGTTCGCGCCACCACCTCCCGGCTCTAAATATTTATATTTATACCTATAGATCAGTGCTGCTCTCAGCCTTAGCCAGAGAAACTTCTTTCTGCAATGGACAGTAGCTAATGGAAAGATCCATAACTGGTCACAGTGCTGAAAACAGTAATTATTGAGTGCCCAAGCCTAAATGAGGTGTATATGTCAAACCCTGCCCCCCACACATACTAGGCTCAGAGAACATTATGTAAGACTGTGGTACTTTGAGGGTTGGAGAGATGGCTCAGTGGTTAAGAACACTGGTTGCTCTTCCAGAGGTCCAGAGTTCAATTCCCAGGAACCACATGGTGGCTAACAACCACCCGTAATGAGATCTGGTGCCTTCTTCTGGCCTGCAGGCATATATGCAGGCAGAACATTGTCCTGGAACTCGCTCTCTAGACCAAGCTGGCCTCAAAGCAGGCAGAACATTGTATGCATAATAAATAAAAGAACATAATAAATAAATTAAAAAAAAAGTGTTGTAGTTTGAAAGAAAATGGACCCCAAAGGGAGAGGCACTAACTATTAGAAGATGTGGCCTTGTTGAAGTAGGTGTGGCCTTCTTGGAGAAAGTGTGTCACTGTGGGGGCGGGTCTTGAAGTCTGCTATGATTAAGATACTGCCCAGTGTCTTAGACCACTGCCTGTTGCCTGTGAATCAAGATGTAAGACTCTCAGCTCCTGCTCTAGCACCTTGCTTCCCGCCATGATGATAATGGACTAAACCTCTGAACTGTAAGCTGCCACCACAATTAAATGTTTTCCTTCAATTAAACGTTTTCCTTTATAAGAGTTGCCATGAGTTGGGGGTTTAGCTCAGTGGTAGAGTGCTTGCCTAGCAAGCGCAAGGCCCTGAGTTCGATCCTCAGCTAAAAGAGTTGCCGTGGTCATGGTGTCTCTTCAGGACAAAGAGTCTTCGAAAAGAATGGAAGAGCTGGAGGATGAGGAAGAGTGAGGTGAAATGTCATTTTCTTTTTTTTTTTTAATATTTATTTATTTATTATGTATACAGTATTCTGTCTACATGTATGCTTACAGGCCAGAAGAGGTCACCAGATCAAATTATGGATGGTTGTGAGCCACCATGTGGTTGCTGGGAATTGAACTCAGGACCTCTGGAAGAGCAGTCAGTGCTCTTAACCACTGAGCCATCTCTCCAGCCCGAAATGTCATTTTCATAGCACTGCACTCATGATGCCAGCCATGGTTCTCTGCACAGCATCAAGCCACAGGACCCGATTATTCAGAAAGAGAAACCTTCCTATTGCAAAACTCCCCAAGTGGATGGCAGGAATATTGACATGAATGAATCCCTGAGACTGCCAGAAAGTACAGAAAACATGGGGGCAGACACAAAGGGAAGCAGGTATCCAGACTCCTAATGTCTGGAGGGTGCTTTCATTCTAATGCTGGAAGTCAGTTGCCCTAGGCAATGAAATTGACTTGTTATAGAGCTGCCTGTCTCCTGTTTCCCCCAGAGCCATTTGCTCTCCACAGTCCAAGGAAAGACCTGTGGCTACTTGTCTCCTTCCCTAACTACCCGGACCTGCAGCTCCCTGGACCCACTCAAAGGATGCTTACATTCAAAGGATGATGGAATCTCCATCTAGAGCCAACTGTTCACATTCCAGGTCAAGGCATTCCCTCCTTCCCCAAGAGAAGATTTGCTTACAATTAAAAATAAAAACAGGCTAGGACCATTGCTCAGTGGCAGAACAGATGCTTAGTCCCCCACTCAACTCCCAGAGCCCAAACCCAAACCCAAAGGAACTCAACCTCCTCTTTACATCAAACTCTTTGAATGTGTTCATAGTTCCAGTGGATCTGATGCCCTCTCCTGGCCTCCTCAGACTCCTGCATGCACATGGTGCAAATACATACACTCAGGCACACACACACACACACACACACACACACACACACACACACACACAATAAATCTTTTAGAAAGTTAAGAAAGAAAAGGAAAGGAGGGAGGGAGGGAGGGAAAAAGAAAGGAACCAAACTGAGCAGCTTTCCTCTCCCTCCCTTTCTCCTCCCCCTACCTCTCTGCTCTCGTTTCAGGTGCACCAGGCAGCCTCAAGCTTGCTGTGCAGCTGAGAATGACATTGAACTCCTGATTCTCCTGCTTCCACCTCCTACATGTGCTCACTGTAACCACGAGCATGTGCCTCCTGGCTTTATGTGGGGGATGTTTCTTGAACGTGTGTGTGTGTGTGTGTGTGTGTGTGTGTGTGTGTGTGTGTTTGATATAGGGTCTCACTATATAGCCCAGGCTATAGCACAACCTAGCCTCAAACTCACCCTGCTTCAGCTTCTCAAGTAATAGGATTTACAGGCCCCAACAGACATTTTAATCACAGTAACTATACTTTAGCTGGCTGCAGAGGCCCCAGAGCTACACATATCTAACTAGCTAAGTTGTATGCAACTGACTGACTGACAATAGTCAACTAAAATGACTACCATGTGCCGGGTAGCACGCCTTTAATCCCAGCACTCAGGAGGCAGAGGCAGGTGGATCTCTGTGAGTTCGAGGCCAGCCTGGTCTACAGAGTGAGTTCCAGGACAGGCACCAAAACTGCACAGAGAAACCCTGTCTGAAAAAAAAAAAAATCTGACAGGGAATGGACTCAAAAAAGAAAAAGAAAAACAAAACAAAAAAGATGATTATAATGCTTCAATGCCTCACTTCCACTTTCTTATGTATTTTGGTTACACTGTTCAAATGCTCAGAACTTTATAAAGGTATTTATGAGGTAAAAGAAAATCATTGCCAAAATAGGTTTTGTTTTGTTTTGTTTTTTTCTGTCCTGGAACTCACTCTGTAGACCAGGCTGGCCTCAAACTCAGAGATCTGCCTGTCTTTGCCTCCCAAGTGCTGGGATTAAAGGTGTGCGCCACCACCTCCCAGCTGCCAAAATAGGACTTTCTTTCAATATTGAAAGTAAAGTAAGGCCATTTTCAAACAACCATAAGAAAACACTTTTGGTGCCTGTCCTGGACCTTGCTCTGTAGACCAGGCTGGCCTCAAACTCACAGAGATCCGCCTGGCTCTGCCTCCCAAGTGCTGGGATTAAAGGTGTGCGCCACCACCACCTGGCAAGAAAACACTTTATTACCAGCCGCTTTTGCACACATGAGAAGAAATAATCCCACACAGACGGTAGAGGGAAAACAAGCAAAGAAAACGATGAACATAAAACTCCACAGAGTAGTAGTGATAGTGCTGTGGAGTTTAAGAACATGCTAGGTGTGGTGGCGTACACCTTTAATCCTGGTACTCAGGAGGCAGAGGATGGTGGATCTCTATGAGTTCAAGGTCAGCCAGGACTACATACTGAGTTCCAGGACAGCCAGAGCTATGGAGAAACCCTATCTCAAAAAAGCCATAAAAAGTCAAAAGATTCTTCTAAGATGTCACTCACTGCTCCTGCCACCGGGAGAAGCTCTTTTATCCTGTGAACTTAGGGGCTAAACGTGCAAATCACCCATGCAATTTTTTTTTTTTGAGACAAGGTTTCTCTGTGTAACAGCTCTGTCCTTGAACTTGCTCTGTAGACCAGGCTGGCCTTGAACTCACAGAGATCCACTTGCCTCTGCTTCCCGAGTGCTGGGACTAAAGGGACCACCACAGCCTGGCCCATGTGACCTTTTAAAAAAAGTTTTGTTAATTATAATTTTTGTTTGTTTGATCTTGCACAGGTTGGCCATGAGCTCTTAAATTCACCTACCTCAGCCTCCTAAATGCTGGAATTATAGGGGTGCACCATCACACTTGACTGTTGTAATGTGCATACCATAAAAGGCACTATTCTGCTATCTTCTGTGATGCAATGATTTTTAGTAAATGTACACAACTGCACAACCATTAGCACAAGCCTATTTTAGAACTGCTACATCACCCCAAAAGCTGCCTAGGGCCCATGTACAGTCCCTTTCCACTCCCTTCCCAGGCACCCACTGAGCTTTTTAATGGCTTTTGGGGCGCATTGTTTTGTTTTGTTTGACAAGGCTTATTTAACAGCCCTGGCTGTCCTGGAACTTGCTTTGTAAACCAGGCTGGCTTCACTCATAGAGATCCACCTGCCACTGCTTCTTGCGTGCTGGGATTAAAGGTGTGCCCGTCTTGGCAGTGCTGAGGACCAAACTCAACCTTGTGCGTGTCAGGCAAGTACTCTGCCACTGGGTTACACTCCCAGCCCACCATATGTCTTTTTTTTTTTTTTGAGTTAACATTAAGTCACTTTTGAATTGCAGATGTGGTTGCATATACTTGTAACCCCATCTCTTGGCAGGCTGAGGTAGGAAGACAGTGAGTTCAAGGTCAGCCTGGCCAACTGCAGAAACCCTAATAAAAACAATTCTTTGTAATTAAATTTAAATTTGAAAATTAGAGCTGTGGGCTGGAGAGATGGCTCAGTGGTTAAGAACAGTGGCTGCTCTTCCAGAGGACCAGGTTTCAATTCCCAGCACCCACATGGCAGTTCACAATTGTCTGTAACTCCAGTTCCAAGGGATCCGACATCCTCATACTGATATACATGCAGGCAAAACACCAATGCACATAAAATTAAAAGAAGAAAATAAATAAAAGAAAAATGAAAATAGATTTAAAAAGAAAAGAAAATTAGAGCTGTGAGATGGCTCAGTGGGTAAAGGTGTCTACCGCCAACCTGATAACCTGAATTCAGTCCATAGGACCTACATGGTAGAAGGAGAGAACTGATTTCTGTAAGTTGTCCTCTGACCTATAAACACACACACATACAATAAATAAATAAAATCAAACCACACTGACAGGACCAAAAAACAAACAAACAAACAAACAAGCAAACTTAAAAGTTTTATCGCCGGGCGGTGGTGGCGCACGCCTTTAATCCCAGCACTCGGGAGGCAGAGCCAGGCGGATCTCTGTGAGTTCGAGGCCAGCCTGGGCTACCAAGTGAGCTCCAGGAAAGGCGCAAAGCTACACAGAGAAACCCTGTCTCGAAAAAACACAAAAAAAAAAAAAAAAAAAAAAAAAAAAAGTTTTATCAAGAGACCTAGCAATTCTATTCCTAGGTGCCTACCAAGAGAAAGGAATGCATAATGCACAGATACACACAAAGACTCGTATGCAAATGTTCATAGTAGCAGCATTATTCATAGTTACCAAAGATTGTCTCCCACAAAATCTGTTAGGCAGTGAATAGATAAACATCTCACAGTGGGGAATTACTGAGTAGTAAGAGGAAATGGGTGGGGGGACAGCAAACAGAATGATGATGTGTTCTGCAACATAAATAAACCTTGGAAACATTCAAGCAGTCAGCCACAGAAGGCCAAATATTGAAGGACTCCATGCACACAGAAAGTCCAGAATATCCACATAAAGAGCCAGAAAGTAGTTGGGCGGTGGTGGTGCACACCTCTAATCCCAGTACTTGTGAGGCAGAGGCAGGCAGATCTCAGTGAGTTTGAGGCTAGCCTGGTCTACAAATTGAGTTCCTGTTACACAGAGAAACCTTGTGTAAAAAACCAAAAAAAAAAAAGTTCAACTATGTAAGGCCAGGCAGGATGGTACAGATCTATAACCCCAGCTACTCAAGAGGTAAAGACAGGAGGGTCACAAGTTCAAGCCCACCTGGGCTACAGAGTGACTTCATAGCCAGCCTGGGTATCTTTGTTTTTTTGAGATACAGTCTCACTATGTACCCCAGGCTGGCCTTAAATTCAGCCATCTTCTTGCCTTAGCCTCCCAAGTGCTGGGATATACAGGAATGCACCATTATAAATGGCTCAGCCTGGGTAATTTATTGAGAATTTGTCTTTAAATAAAGAAGTACATAGGAGAGGCTGGAGAGCTGGCTCAGCAGTTAAGAGTGAGCACTATTCTTGTGTGTGTGTTGGGGTGGGGGGCAAGTTCAGTTCCCAGCATCCACATGGGGAAGATCATGACCACCTATAAGTCAGCTTCAGAGAACCCAGTGCAATCAATCTCCTGGCCTCTGCGGGTACTGTACACACATGCACAACCCCCCCCCCAAACATACATATCATTAAAATTTGAAATATTTTTTAAAAGTAAAAAGGGGCTAGAAATATAGCTCAGTAACAGAGGACTTGCCTAGCATGAGCCCTTAGCTCAACCTCTGGCACCACAAACAACCTCATAGGAAAAAAGAACTAGAAGGACATGTTTTTTTTTGCCTTAAATGGAAAAATTTTATGACTTTTGGTTCTTCTTATTCAACACTTAGTTTTCTAAATCAGCACATATGAATTTTCATTCTGTTTGTCAAAGTAAATAAAAAATATGAAAGAAGTAGGGAAGAAGAAGATAAGGAAGTGGGGGAAGGGAAGAGGGAGAGAGGGAGGGAGGGAGGGAGGGAGGGAGGGAGAGAAGGGACTCTGATCGTCTCACCTCAAAGAGGAGGCTGAATGCATCCTCCTCTTGACTTGTGAGATGGACCGACAAGCCCTTAATGAAGACCCCTTGAGGGTTTTCCACGATGGTCATTGGTGTGACTGAGGGGCCCACATAGGGCAGAGTGGACAGGAGATCAAACAGGTTCTCATTATAGATCTCCAGGTAGGAAACACGTACAGTGATGGCATGTGTGGGGCGCTCCTCAATCATCCTAAAAACCTAGATGGAAATTTGACCACAGTCACTAAGAGTAGAGCTCCAACAGCCAACGCGTTAACATCTGCCCTGAGGAAAGCCTCAGGAGACAGCATCAGGGAGTGTGGGACAGTTCTTGTCCTAAAAAGGCTTATAGTCTGGCTGATTGATGATGGGCATGATCAACAACAACTACTACTGTTAGGTAAGATGATCGACTTTTGGGTTTTATTGTTTTGGTTTCCACACTGTGTCCTGAGCTGTCTAGAATTCAAAATGTAGCCCAGTTAATTATCCAACTCACCAGCTTTCTGCTTCAGTCTTCCCAAGTACTGGGATTACAAGTGTGGGCCATCACGCCCAGCTAGAGATACTTCAGTGTTTTGTTTGAAATGGGGTCTCATGTAACCCAAGCTGCTCAGGAATTCTCAATGTAACCAAAGATGACCTTGAACTTCTGATCCTATTGCCTCCATTTCCTGATTATAAACACATGCCACTATGCCTTTTTTCCCCCCTTCAATGGTTGGGGATCAAATCCAAGGCTCTGTGCATGTTAGGCAAGCTATTTACCAAGTGAGCTACACTCTCAGCTTTAGATATTGAAATTCTGACAGTGGGATAGTAAGCCTATTACTTCCGAAAAATGAGCATGGGGGTTTATAAGAAAAGCTTTTGTTTGACAGCCCTGGCTATCTTGGAACTCGATTTGTAGACCAGGCTGGCCTTGAACTCACAGAGATCAGTCCACCTCTGCCTCCCAAGTGCTGGGATTAAAGGTGTGCACCACCGTGCTGGCCAGAGGGGAAGAAGGCCTTTTTCATCCTACCTTTAACCAGATGGTCCTCACCAGACCTGGGCTAGCAGGCCCCAAGGGAAGGCCCTTCTGCCTAGGCTTCTGCTTTATTCCCAGAGCCATGGCTGCCACAGTCCTAAAGGCTCAGTCATGCCCTGCTTCTTGCCCTTCTTCTTTCAGGAAATACTGAATGAAGAAGCCACAGCAAGACAATAAGGAAGTTCTGAAAGAGCTGCATTCCCTTCATTAAAACCAGCAACAAGCATGATTAGGACCTCCAAATCCTTAATTACAGGTTCATAGACCACGGGAGCAGCAGGAACCTGATTAGCATGCCTGTTCTCTCCTTCACAAATAAGGAAACAGGCTTATTGTCAGGGAGGGTCTATCTGAAAATCAAAGCCCTGTTTCCTGGGGACTCCACCCCAAGCCCAGTCACAGAAGCCTGTCTCCAGAACCAGTGGAGCTGTAGTTCACTTGAAGGCTGAGCCCACTGTCCCTGGTGGCCAACCTGGAGAGAAGAGGGCAGCTGTGTGGCACCCCAACACGGGCCCATTCTCTACCTGCTGCAGGGCACGAGGGAGAATACCCCGGTGCTTGTAATTCTCAGTGGCCCCCGTCATGGTGTATGTCTTGCCGGCTCCCGTCTGCCCATAACACATAATGGTACCTGCAAACATTTCAAAGTATGTCTGAGTGACATTCAGAAAAATCACTTCATGGACAGCTCTTGTCTCCTCAATACGCTTGGTGCCATCCAGGACTCCTGATGTGAAGGTAGCCAGTAAAAACATCCAAAGACATCAGGACAGGAAGAGGGCAAGTACACAGGGGAACAGACATAAACAGTCAAAACACGAACTTGTGCCCTCAATCTGTGATCTACATAGAGCTCTATGCTTCCCGTCCCCAGATGATCTGGTCCTAGGGTTAGGCTATGCTGTGACTGGAACTTTTCTTGAAAAGAATAGGAGGGAGCTGGAACTTTAGACCTCTTTTTTTTTTTTTTTTTTTTTTTTTCTTCGAGACAGGGTTTCTCTGTTTAGTTTTGGTGCCTGTCCTGGATCTTGTTCTGTAGACCAGGCTGGCCTCAAACTCACAGAGATCCACCTGGCTCTGCCTCCTGAGTGCTGGGATTAAAGGCGTGCGCCACTGCCATCTGGTGGGTGATAGGTTTTAAATGAGTGGTCCTAATTCCGCATCTTGGAGCCAGAAACAATCAGCAATTAGCCCATTGCTAATGAACCAGAAGTCACGTTAGCTGGCATTCAGAGCCCATCTGTAGTTCTGTAGCACCAAGTGCCTGACTATTAAGTTTCCTAATTCTTAATCCCCCATCTTTACCTCTAGGCCACAGTCTCTCAGGGAATCATGAACGTATCACTGGGTCCGTGAGGACCACATCTATGTATCACCTGCAGAATACGTTACAATGTTGGCATCTAAGACTCTGGAAAACGGAGAGAGTCTAGCTATATAATTCAAACTGTTCTCACATCCCTGACCCCCTGCCTCCACCTCCCAAGTGCCACACTTACAAACATGCACAACCATGCCTGGCTCTCTTCACGGCCTTTCCTATAGAAAGTCTAAAACTCTTGGAGCTAGGTATGTAGCACAGTGATAGAACATGTGCTTACTATTTGTGAGGCTCTGGGTTTGATACCTAGTACCAAGCAACCAACCAACAAATAAACCCTTGCAAAATAGAGAACATTCTAACCAGTAGCCACCAATCGGCAAAGACTGTAAACTGCAACTTTATTCTTACTTTTTAAAGCTTTTTAAATTTTTAGATAGGGTCACATGTAGCTCAAGCTGGCATCTCACTGGTAGGTAGCTGAGGATGACTTTGAACTCCTGATCTCCTGCCTCTACTTCCAAGTGCTGGGATTACAGGGATTTGCTACTATGTCACACTTTCAAGGTGCTGGGTTTTTCGTTTTATTTTGTTTTAATTTATTTTTAAACGTATGGGGTGTTTTGCCTGCGTGTATGTCTGTGGATCATGTGAGTGTCTACAGAGCAAGATCCAGGACAGGCGCAAAGCTACACAGAGAAACCCTGTCTCGAAAAAACAAAACAAAACAACAACAACAAAAAAATCCCAATAAAGCTGTTTTTATGCTGGGCATGGTTGCTCATAACTTTAATCCCAGCATTTAGGAGGCAGAGGCAAGTAGATCTCTGTGAGTTTAAGACCAGCCTGGTCTATATAGTGAGTCCTAGGCCAGACAGGTCTACATATTGAGATTAAGACTGAGATTAATTCCTCCCCCAACCCCTCAAATAAAACCAATGTTTGAGAGATTTGAAACAAGACTATACAGTTGGCCATCTAAGAAACACGAGAAAAAGGCAGGGTCTTCTAACAACCACCAGAGACTGGATGGAACCATTCCTCCAATGTTACAAAGTAAATAAATATATGCTCTACCACTAGACCACAGGCTGACAAGTGTACAATGTTAGCAAGCAAAGTTCTTATGTTTTATTTTATTCAGAATAGAGTACCTCTTGTACCTCTTCCTCCAGGAGGGCCTTCTCAGAGTCCTACATAAAACGACAACTGATTAAATTACCATTGTATCCATCAAGGGCTTGAGAAACTGCATCCTTGGCGACTGTCTCATAAACCAAGTCCTGGGAGGCGTTATGAAGAACTCCATCCAGCTTGAATGACCAGTCTGTCTGCTGGTTGTTGACAGCTCCTCTCCGAGTGTCTTTTTTCAAGTGAATGTCAATGCTCTAGGGAAAAAAAGAGCAAGACAGGGAGAAGCCAGGTATGGGTGACACACACCTGAAATCTCAGCCCTTGGGGGCTGAGTCAGGAGGACCTGGAGTTCCAGGGCAGTCTACATAGTGAGAAACATCACAAAAGGAAGAGGGGGTTGGAGCTACTTTTAGGAAACCTTTGTAAAAAGATCCAGTGATAACACTCAGGAAACAGAGGCAGGAGGATCTCTGTGAATTCAAGGCAGCCTGGTCTACATAGAGTTCTAGGACAGCCAGGGCTATATAGGAGACTCTATCAAATAAATAAATAAATAATCACTGATAACTGAGGCCTGACTTAGAGAAAACAAAGGATGTGAAGCTCCTTAAAAGTTTTTTAGATTTATTTTTTATTTTACAGGTGTGAATGTTTTATGTGAATGTATGCATGTGTACTGCATGTGTGCCTGGTACCTGCAGAGCTCAGAAAAAGGGTGTCAGATCCCCCGGAACTGAAGTTACAGACAGTTGTGAACTGTCATGTGGGTGCTGGGAATGAAGCCCAGGTCCTCAACAAGAGCAGCCAGTGCTCTTAACTACTGAGCCATCTCTCCAGCCCCAATTTATCAGGTTCTAATTAAATTAGATTTAGTTACAGCCCATAAGTATAGAAGCTTTGAATTAGGCAAGGGTAGCAGTGAAATTAGGAACAATGGCCCTGGCTCAGGCCTTGTCTGTTTGGCTACAGGTGGTGATGCCCCTCCATCCTCTTCACTATGTCCAGGAATTACTTCCACAAACAACTGTGAGCCAAGGGAGCAATGATGGAACGGTCACATAAAGTCTTGGAATTTTTCAGACACAGTCTTTTGTGTTAGTGTAAACTGAGACTGCCCAACCTACTTGTGTTGGGGGACATTCGATCACACTATGAACGAGTTTGCATTTACATTAATGAAATAAAATTAACCTTGGGTCAGGAGGCTGCCTTAGCAACTAGTTGACAGAAAGTAATCATAGAGCCTGAGAGGACATCCGGGAGAGGGAGAGAGACACAGGAAGTAGTAGGGTGGAGTTCAGAGTGAAACAGCCTTTTCTAGTTTGGGGAAGCGGAAGCGCAGGTCTTTCGGAGACGCCAGCAAGGAGAGAAGGTCAGCTAATTGTGACCCATGCCAGCTTATTCCAAGCTCTTGATGGGGACTCTCACTGAAATCTACTGGCTGCTGTAATCCAATAACCAAGACCCAGCCACCCAGAGAAGAACAAAACTAAGGCCAAGACTGATGGGGTCATAAGGTGTGGTGACGTGCGCCTATTACCCCAGGACTCGGGAAGGAGAAGCAAAAGGATCAGGAGTTCCAAATCATCCTCTGGAAACAGCCAGTTTAAAGCCAGCTGGGTTACATGAGACCCTGTCTCCAGAAAAGTCAAACACCACCACACATTAAACGTTGCCTCACAAGTTTCATGCTCTATGCTTCTGTGTTTGTTGAAATTGTGCCCATGGAAGACATCATCCAGGGCCATCCTTGAGGTCTTTTCTGACTATCAGGACTTGCAAGATCTGAGCAATTTGTTCTTGAATTATTCGTTTAAAAAAGGTCTACCTGAGGGCTGGCGGGACGGCTCAGTGAGGAAAGGTGCCTGCCACCAAGTCTGACAACCCGAGTTTGACTCCCCAGGACCCCTGTGGAGGGAGGAAAGAACCTACTCTACAATCCTGCAAGTTGCTCTCTGACTTCCATATTTGTGCTTTAGCAGACATGTGTGTGTGCACCTCCCCCCACCAGACAAACAAATGAAAGAAAAAAAAAGTTGAGAATCTCATGAACTTCCTCACTAACAGGGTAGTTTGGAGTTCATGGACTCTAGAGTCCATCTGAACATTTATCAATGCTGTCTTAGTCCTTCTGTTGAAAATTGTATTTATGTGTGTGTGTGTGTGTGTGTGTGTGTGTGTGTAAATGTGCATACAACAGCATGTGTAAGGAATTTGGAGGACAGATTTTAGGAACTGATTCTCTCCTTCCACCTTGTGGATCCAGGGAATAGAATCCAGGTCTTCACACTCGGTGGCAGGCATCTTTACCACTGAGCCATCTCTCCAGTCCCTCTGTTTTGATCCTTGAATGGCTGCTGGAAAACAAGGGCACACTGACCTGGAGAAGGGAAAGTAAACACTTACTTTGTTGTCCCCTCCATACGTGATCATTTCATGAGCAAAGTCATCGGTAGGCTTGACGCGGACAAACGCTTGAACCTTTTTCCTAGTACCCATCCTGGCTAAAGAGAAGAGAACAATATCGTTAGCAGTCATCATAAAATACCAACTAGAAGGGAGAGGTCATTTGTCAAGATCGGAATAAAAGCCTGGCATGGTGGTACACACATGGAACACTAATGCTTGAGAAGTGAAGGCAGGTAGGTCAGAGTTCAAGGCCAGCCTCAACTCCATTGTGAATTGGAGGACAGCTGGGCTACAAGAGACCAGTTGCAACCTACTGTCACTACCCAACAAGTACATATGCCTCCTGTCTTATAGGCTGCTTTGCCATTTTCCACCATGACTCCAAAGAGACTGAAATCCAAAGCAAAAAGACTGCTCCCTTTAGTGGCCTGATTTTTTTTGTTTTGTTTTGTTTTGTTTTTCAAGACAGGGTTTCTCTGTGTAGCTTTGCGTCTTTCCTGGAACTAACTCTGTAGCCCAGGCTGGCCTCGAACTCACAGAGATCCGCCTGCCTCTGCCTACCGGGTGCTGGACCTGGGTGCTGGAATTAAAGGCATGCGCTGCCACCGCCGCCGCCACCCTAGTGGCCTGATTTTAGCTGCTGTTTCTAGAAATATCCTATATCTAAGATGAACTCATTTATTCTATTTTCTTTAGACATACTTGCCTGGAACACAGTAAAGCCAGTTGCCTTTTCTTCATTAACAGACCTTCTTTCATGCCCCTGTCTCCATCAGACTAACTATATGAGAATAGATTAAGTATCTTTTAAAACATACGTTGTTTATTATTATTATTATCATCATCATCATCATCATCATCATCATCATCATCATCACTAGGGGTGAGAGACACCTGCCTCAGCATGTGGTAGCAGTCAAAGGACAACGGAGTCAGTTCTCTCCTTCCACCATGCGGGTTTCAGGGTCAGACTTGTGTCGTCAGGATTCCAAGGCAAGTACTCTATTTGCTGAGCCATCTTGCTGGCCCTAGATTAAATATTCCTTTAATTTTATTTTGATTTTTATTTGTGTATGTCTGTGTGAGTATATGTCACATGTGTGCAAAGGGCCCTTGGAGGCCAAGAGTGTGTCTGATCTTCTGGAGCTGTTGTTACAGGCAGTAATGAGCTGCCTCACATGGGTGCTGGGAAGAGCAATAAGCACTCTTAACCACTGAATCATCTCTCAAGCCCCAATTAAGTGTTCTTGCTCTAGTCCATAATCGGTCTTTCTTCTCTCACGTAATGAAAAAAACAATCACAGTCCCGTCCCTCTCGCTCTCTCAAAACTTGACTATATTCTCACCTTTAAAAAAAGGTTTATTTGTTTTTATTTTATGTGTATGGGTGTTTTTCCTGCAGAAATGTCTGTGTGTAACGTATGTGCAGTGCTTCTGGTGGCCAGAAGAGGGTACTGGATTCCCCTGGGACCAGAGTTACAGACAGTTGTAAACCACCATGTGGGTGCTGGGAATTGAACACAGGTCCTCTGGAAGAGCAGCCAGTGCTTTTAACTGTGGAGTTATCTCTCCAGCCCCCTCACAACAGGGAGCCACACGTATATTTGTCTTCAGTCACTATACTATAACAAATCATATATGTATATATATACATATATATGTATATTTTAAAATAAATGTTTGATGTAGCTTTGTGGGATGAACACTTTGTAAAAGAACAGGATAGAAGTGATAGGGAGGCAAACTTAGTTAAAAGACTTTTCTAACTATGAAGAGTTGTCTCATTAGAGAGACTAAAGGCCAAGTAAAGTCAAAATGCTAGTCAAAAGAGATGTTACCAATGGGACTGTTGCACTGAATTTTGTTTTGTCTTGAAACCAGGGCTCATGTATCCCAGTCTGGCCTTTGAAAATTAATTCATTTATTTTTAAAGTTAACTTTAAATTTTAAAATTAAAATGAATTCATTAACTTAATTAATTGTGTGGAAGTCAGGATACAAATTCGTGGGGTCAGTTCTCTCCTTTCACTTTTACATGCGCTCCAAGGATGAAACTCAGGTCACCAGACTTGCAAGGCAAGTAAGCGCCTTTACTTATGAGCCATTTCACTGGCCCAAGGCTGGCCTTGAACTCCTTATCCTCCTGTCTTCACTTCCCAAGTGCTGAATTACGAATGTAACTGATTTTTACAACTAATTTGTACAATTTTAAGGACTGAAAACTTGGTCACTTTTTCAAGTGTCTCATGATATATAGTGATGATGAAGGACTAAATAATGACACCAAACCCTAAGAGCTCTAAGGAGAGATCAGTAAAATCTACTTGTAAAAATCATTAGTTGTTAAATCTAGCTAAAGTGCACTAAAACAATCAGGAAAAGCCTATGAAATATATACTAAATAATTTAATTGTTCTTAGGCAAATTGGCACAGTAGAGTTTTAAATTGAAGCATTTTGTGTGTGTGTGTGTGTGTGTGTGTGTGTGTGTGTGTGTGTGTGCGCGGGCATACTCACCTGTGTGTGTGCAGAAGCTAGAGGTGGAAATGGGATGTCTGCACTATTGATCTCCACCATATATTTTGAAGCAAGGTCTGTCACTGAACCCGGAGCTCACCATTTTGGCTATACTTGCTGGCCAGAAAGCCCACAGGATGCACTTGTCTCTCAGCTCCAGCATGAGCAGCTTTATGCGGGAGCTAGGAATCCCAACTCGGGTCTTCATGTTTGAAGCAGCAAAGGCTTTACCCAGTGAGACATCTCAGAGCTCTAAGATGGGCTTCCTAAGAGTCAGGTGTGGTGGCAGCACTATGCCTGCCTAAAATCCCAGCACTTGGGAAATGGAGGCATGAAAATACACAAAGATACACGTTCATTATGTCATTCTCAGTGACATAATGAGTTCAAGGCCAGTCTGGGATAAATGATGCCCTGTCTCAAAAAAAAAAAAAAAAAACCCTTTGGAACTACTATTGTACAATGTACAAAACAAAACTTAAATACAGACAAGGTCCACATAGCAGGATGTAAGCTGCACTATACACTTCCCCTTTAATTGCCCCATCAGGGTTGGGCCAGTTCAAGAAGGAATAAAACATATTCTCCCAAAGTAACCTGCACTTGTATTGAAGGAGGAGACAGGGAAGAAGATACAGAGGGGAAACCATTTATCAGCAAAAAAGTGGCTGAATTTATGAAAAATTAGGGAAATGTCAGAAAAAGGAAGCTGATTCATTCTTCTAACAAACTTGAGGTGTGTTTAATGATTTTTTAAAATCTTTACAGAAAAACATTCCCATGTGAAACAGAACCTCTTCTAAAATTCATAAAAATCATATAAAGGGCCAAATGTGGTGGTGCACGCCTTTAATCCCAGCACTCTGAGGGCAGAGGCAGGCAGATCTGTGAGTTTGAGACCAGCTTGGGGAAAGTATCAAGTTTCAGGCCAGTGAAGGATACACAGTGAGACCCTGGGTCTAACAAGCAAACACATGAAGAAGGCATGAAAGGGCCAACAAGATGGTGCGGGTAAAGGCACCTGCCACCAAGCTTGATGGCCTGAGTTTGATCCCCAGGACATACAAGGCGGAAAAAAAGACCCAATTCCTCCAAGCTATCCTCTGATCTCCACACATGTTCTCTGGCACACATGCATGCATATGCGCGCGCGTACACACACACACACACAACTATAATAAAATATTAAAAGCATATTAAATAAGTAATAATAACATTTTACATGTACTTTTCTAATAACTTTTCTAATAGTGCAATGGTGCTACCTAACAAAAAATTATTCTAGATTTTAAAAGAATTTATGACTTTCACATTTCTTTTTTTCTTTTTTTTTTTTTTTTTTGGTTTTTTTGAGACAGGTTTTCTCTTTGTAACAGTCCTGGCTGTCCTGGAACTGGCTTTGTAGATCAGGCTGGCCTCAAACTCACTGAGATCTGCTTGCCTTTCCCTCCCAAGTACTGGGATTAAAGGTGTGCACCACCACTGCCCAGCACCACCGCCCAGCCCAGCTTTCCCATTTCTAAACACAGCATGGGATCATTTCCTCTTACAATTACATTACCCACCATCACCATGGTGTTACGTATCCTACAGAAACAAGTTCAATAGAAGGTGCTGCCCT
>CABHPP010147322.1:5651-40919 GCA_902168425.1 Peromyscus attwateri
CTCTCTCTCTCTCTCTCTCTCTCTCTCTCTCTCTCTCTCTCTCTCTCAAAGGTGATCTTAGCTCCTCCACTGAGCCCTGTTTATCCTGGCCTGGAAAAGCTGTTTCAATTTGGACTTCTTTGCATACAGAAGTGCAGGCTAGCTGAGCCGGGCCAAATCTGTCTATCCAATTACGGGGTAAGAAAGCTGACTGTAGCTTTAGGCAAAACCTGTAATCTGTATTCCACAGTATCAGTGACAGCCTAATGAAGGGAAGGACCAATAGAGTATATGTGTTACTGGAGTGCTCTGCAAATGCATGGCCTTCTCCAAATAGCCCATTTTTAAATCTAATACTAGAGAGTGATGAGATGCACAAAGCCTGAAGAATGAAACATTGCTGTGTCTACAGTAACATCCAGGGTGAATGACTGGAAGAGAAATATTCTCAGCAGTACACTGCAGCTCACTGAGCTGGCTTCTAATAGGAACACTTACTATATCCATTAAAAATTGGACTCAGCAGCACTGGTTTCTCACAGTGAAGGCAGGACTTTGTAACAGTTAGTAGACAGTATTTTCCTAAAATTTTCATAGCTTGTAGAGAAAATGAATTCCAGGATAATATATTTGATTCTATTTTATCACACAAAAACACAACTTAAATTTAATGGAAAAAGTTCATTGCTATCAAATATTGAATAAAAGAAGCCAGATTAAAACATTTTACAGACTTTAGGGTATCATATATATAAAACCCCAAAGCAGGAAAAAGGTATTTATGATGTCAGAGGTCAGAAGGAGGGAGGAAGGAGGGCAGACTAGGAGGGAGAAATGCTGTTCTTCCTGGCTCTGATAGTGACAATTATCTGTGAAAACTGCCAGTCACACACCCGTGACTTGTGTGCTTTTTGGTATGCCAAAACCAGTTTCAAAACATAAAGATGTTCATCTCAACATTATAATGTTAGCATTTAATGAAAGACGAGATTAAAATTTTGGGTAGAGCTTGGTCACTTTGAAGACAGATATTAATTCTGTGGTCACAAAAAACCAAACCAACCAACCAACCAACCAAACAACAACAACCCCCCTCAAACCCCACCATCAAAGGTACCTCAGAAATTGAAATTTAGCTTACTTCCTATTTCAGTTAAAAAAATTCATTTCTATGGAAAATTTACTTGATTTACTCTGTATGAGTTTGCAAAGGGAAGTAAATTCTTTCTTCTCATGCATGGAAATACCAGCAGGAATGAAATCAGGGAAGGGTACGCTTAAGAAGATATTTCAATTCGTGTTATCAGTATATCGTGAAAGAAACCCAAAACCTCTGTAAGCTAGGTTTTTGCTGGGCCCAGCATTTTCAGAGGTAATGAAGTTTCATGGCTATTATCGCCACCATCTGGTAATCGATACAGGGGTATCTACTCCAGGAGAAATAAAAACCTTGCTCAAATGTTTCCATTTATAGTGCTTTTCTTTCTTTTGATGGGGTTAGAGCAGATAATAGATAACTTAGTAAACCTATATTTCCAAGGCTAAGCAACCATAGACATTTAAAATTAAGTTTGATTCAATTTTTTTATTTGCTTTAATGTATTTTAAAATAATGTCAAGAAGTTTAATATGAATCTACTCTCACTTCATAATGGCAAGGCAAGTTACTTAATGTTTTCTTTCAATCACTCAGCATTCCTCAAGGGCCCCTGGGAAACAAGCATGCAGGGAATAGACCATGTCCTCTTCCACCACCTTTGTGTGAGAGTGTTGCAATCATTTGCAGAGTATGTGCTTTAAAATCATTTGCCAGACACCAAACTCATTCTAGGTCCTGTAGAGCTTGAGAGAGAGAACAACAACAGTGTCCTCAACTTAATGGCCTCAAATGCTCCATCCTCCTGCCTCTGCCTCCGGACTGTGGATTATACATATATACCACCACACCCAGTTAATCCCCACATTTTTGCTGGGGTGTTTAGTTCAGCATGCCTCCAATGGTGAGCACACCCATAAACCAGGGCACATTCCCACCCACAGAAAATGTGGAAGGAACACAGACTTATTGATGGTGAGTACTCTTCCAGACCCAGGCACGTTTTGCTGGTTGTCTCAATAATGTTCATTATCTAAAATAGAAGTGTCCACGTAGGCATCACACGTCACCTGTGCTTTCCTTCGGTTTTCTTCTGTGAAGTTTCCCCTCTCTCCTTTATAATCAGTAAATACTTCATGTCGTTGTGCTTTGGAACTAAGCAAATGTCCAGTTCCTCACACATGGGTTTTTATTCCTTCGTTTATTTGCATCAGTATAGGCTCACAGTTTGAGTTTGTAATTACATAGGTTATAATCAGTGGCAATCATTAGCTACTGTGCTGCTTGGTTTTATTTCCCTGGCTTCCACCTGGCTTTTTGGGGGGATCCGTTTTGTCCACGTTGCTCTTTGAGCACTCCTTTGCCTTCCTTCTGGTGCAACAGGCATTCCAGGTTGGTCTATTTTTCTCTCTGGACCATTCGCAGCGGCAGCTCGCTGTCCGCCCCTTCCACTCCCGTTGGCCGGCCTTCCCTGCTCCGTGTGGACCCCTGCTCTCAGGTCCATTCCTCACATGTCTTCTGTTTCTGTAGCTCTTCATTCCTCGGTGTTGTCTGACTTTCCACTCAGCGTTCTTTCCCACAGCTTGAGGATCTTCTTAACATATCTCATAGAGAAAGTCTGCTGGCGGTGCGTACGCTCTCTTAGCAGCTCCTCTTGAAATATTTTTAGTTTGCCTTCATTTTTGAAGGATATTTTTGTGAGATATGTGATTCCCGGGTGACAGCTTTTTCCTCTCAGCACTGTGGAGGTGTCACAGTATTGTCTTCTGGCTCGCATTGTTTCTGGAAAAGCCAGAGGTAATTCTTCCCTCAGTGCTTCCTATGTGATAACATGGAATGTGTCCCCTCCCCCTTTCCTGGCTTCTTTCAACTTTTTTTTTTTTTTTTTTTTTTTGGTTTTTCGAGACAGTGTTTCTCTGTGTAGCTTTGCGCCTTTCCTGGAACTCACTTGGGAGACCAGGCTGGCCTCAAACTCACAGAGATCCACCTGTCTCTGCCTCCCGAGTGTTGGGATTAAAGGCATGTGCTCTTTTTTGTCTTGGTTTTAGCATTAAAGAGTATTAAGATATAGGCTTACATTTTTCATATTTTTTTTAAAAGGCTGCTTATCATCAATTGAACTTTGGATTGGTAGGCTTCTTTCTTTTTATTTTTAATCTTTTTTTTTCTCTCAAAATGGGACAAATTTTCATCATTATTTCTTCAAAGAATTGCTGTGGATATTGCTCTGTATAAATAAAATGCTGATTGGCCAGTAGCCAGGCAGGAAGTATAGGCGGGACAAGGAGAGAGGAGAATTCTGGAAAGTGAAAGGCTGAGGCAGGGAGACGCTGCCAGCTGCCGCCATGAAAAGCGAAATGTAAGGTACCGGTAAGCCACGAGCCATGTGGCAATTTACAGATTAATAGAAATGGGTTAATTTAAAATATAAGAACAGCTAGCTAGAAGCCTGAGCCATTAGGCTAAACAGTTTAAATAATAGAAGTCTCTTCATTTACTTGATTGGGTCTGAGCAGCTGTGGGACTGGTGGGTGAGAGAGATTTGTCCTGACCGTGGGCCAGGCAGGACCAGGAAAACTCTAGCAACAAAAAATTTTTTTCTCTTCTCATCTCTCTCTTCCTCTGAAGTCCTGTTGGTATGTCTAACATTTTCCTACCAGCCCCAGACTGATCAGAAGCCCAGTGATTGATTCCCAGGCCTATGGAGTCTCTGCTCAGACCACTGTTTCTGGCCCTTGTTTTTATCCAGGCCTTGTCCAGTCTTTTGACCATGTGCTCAGTCTAGTGTCAGCTGGTGAGCAAGGAAGCCCTGGGGACTCAGCAGCAGTTTATTATGTACACCCCCTGTATCCTACCAGCCACTGGAGCAGCTTGAACTCTAACCTGTCACTCTGGCTCTACCTGTTGCCTTGAGTTTGAAAGCACCTCCAGGCAAAGAGGTCAACCTGGTTCCTGCAGGGCTCACATGGCAATCCCCTTTGTCACAGCACATACACCATGCTGCCTGTTGTCATGCATCTGAAAATACTTGTTTCAATCTTTTCCCAACTTTGGAGCATTTAGGTGAGTGGCATTAATTTGGCACCAGCTGCTCTACCGTAGGCAGGAATGGGTACAAAGTGAGTCTTCTAATGCATTGGAAGGTGACAGATAGTAAGAAAACAACAGACTAGAGTAAGGAAGAAGACACAGCAGGATGAGGGAGGGGCAGCTTTAAATCAGGAAACAGGAAGCTGGGAAATCCTAATGGGGGGGCACTTTCAACACCTAAGTGGGAGAACTAGGCTCACCAAGGTGATCTAGAGGGATCTGGGAAGGGATTAGACAAAGTCCTCCCTAGTGTAAGGGTTACCAGGAGTTAGGTGGGCAGTGAGACAGCATGTGAGCGCGCTGGCATGTGTTTTAAGGCATGGAAAGAGTATTTGAAGACTCACCTACAGGCATTAAGAGCATGCAAGGTGTAAGTTGCCTCCTAGAGCAGGAGTGGTGTAGATAAAAGTAGAGACAAGGTCATGGAAGGCATGCAAGCTGTATCCATCACTCTGCAGTTTGGCCTACTGGTCGTGGAAAACCATTAAAGGTTTTGAAGCAAGCATGAAACTTGATCAAAATGTAATCTCTGAATCCTAAGAACAGAATGAGACAAGTTGGAAATGACGGCATCAATTATTAGTCCTATGCATGGGTGTAGCTTGTAAACTGTGGGTTCAGTTTGGTCTTGTCTCCATAAACACCTAGTGTCACTTGCTTCATGTGAGAAGTTCTAAAAAACAGTACTCGTCAAGACTATTTGGATGATGTTGTCAGAGGTGAAATGGTCTCAGCGTAGAAGAGATGGGGAGTTTTTCACCCTTAGGCTTCACTGTATTGTTTGTTTTGGGTTTTTCAAGACAGGGTTTCTCTGTGTAGTTTTGGTGCTTGTCCTGGATCTCGCTCTATAGACTAGGCTGGCCTCAAACTCACAGACATCTGCCTGCCTGTGCCTTCTAAGTGCTAGGATTAAAGGCGTGCACCACTCCTGGCTTAGGCTTCACTGTTAAATGATGTGAAAGATTAAATAAGGGAAATGAAGTACTTTGAATTGTGATATTTGAGTACAAACAAAACAAAACAGGAAAATCCACTGGCCGAAGAAAATAAAATGCTTATATGGAAGAATCAGTGGAATCATAGCATAGTAGAGGAGAATAAAAAGAAAGTTTGCAAATGAGTCACCAGTCTCTATTTCCATGCTATATTTGGGGAAGTCTTTTCCTATTTTTAAAAATAATATATTAAATTCAATCCAATTCAGATAAATACTAGACTTTCAAGCCACACACAACTGTGGAGTCCTGGATGCTGTAGACTGTGTGTCCCAGATGCTGTAGGATGTGGAGTCCTGGATGCTGTAGACTGTGTGACGCAGATGCTGTACGATGTGGAGTCCTGGATGCTGTGGACTGTGTGTCCCAGATGTTGTAGGATGTGGAGTCCTGGGTGCTGTAGACTGTGTGTCCCAGATGCTGTAGGATGTGGAGTCCAGGATGCTGTAGACTGTATGTCCCAGATGCTGTAGGATGTGGAGTCCAGGATGCTGTAGACTGTGTGTCCCAGATGCTGTAGGATGTGGAGTCCTGGATGCTGTGGACTGTGTGTCCCAGATGTTGTAGGATGTGGGGTTCTGGACACTATGGATTGTGGGGTACTACAGCTGGTCCTCCCCTACCTCCTCCACACTGCAGCAGATCCTCCAGTAACTGTGAGTGCTCCACCTGCCTCCTCCACACTGCAGCAGATCCTCCAGTAACTGCTGTGAGTGCTCCACCTGCCTCCTCCACACTGCAGCAGATCCTCCAGTAACTGCTGTGAGTACTCCACCTGCCTCCTCCACACTGCAGCAGATTTTCCAGTTCTACCTGTCTCCTCCACACTGCCGCAGATCTTCCAGTAACTGATCTCTCCACCTGTCTCCTCCACACTGCAGCAGATCTTCCAGTAACTGATCTCTCCACCTGTCTCCTCTATAATCTAAACACTCAGTTGACAGCCCTTGGCTTAGGTATTTGTCACTCCAAGGTGTCAAACTGTCCCTGGAGTTAGAGCCTGCCTGTCCATGGCATAAAAAATAAAGGTGATCACAAGGGGGTCAGAATGAGCAAAGAAAGGATACCCAGCAAGTGGTTATAGCTTTGTTGGACAACTGAGCCTCTACCACGACAGAGAATAGGATGAAACAAAGAATTATCTAACTTCATCTGCCTCATTTATACCTGAATATGCCAGATGGAATAGGATGAAACAAAGCTTCTGCCCCATTTCTACCTGAAGACCATAGTCTCAGCTCATAAAAAGTCACTGTGATATGTTATTTCTATTTCTTAATATTTTTTAATTTGGGGCATTTTTCTTTTGTCCTTTGTGTTTTCAATTTTTTTCTCATTTTAATATACCCATCTTAGTCATATTCTGCTTCTTGTTATTTGGTGTGTGTGTGTGTGTGTGTGTGTGTGTGTGTGTGTGTGTGTGTGCATGTGCATGTACGTGCGTGTGAAAGAGAAGTACAACTTGCAGCTGTCTATTCTTTCCTTTCACCATGTGGGTCCTGGACTGAACTCAGGCCATTAGGCTTGGTGGCAAGTCCCATGAGTGCTGAGCCATTATGGGTAAAAAGCATATCTCCTCAGTTATAGAACTCAAAGATAAAAAAGTAGAAAAGCACCAGATAAAGGATGAAAGAAATTTACTTGAGAATAAAATGATCAGCGACTTAAAGAGGATACAAACAAGCAGATGAAGTAAGAAAATAAAATCAGTTCTTGGGGGAGAAACTGAGCAACATGGTTAAGAAAGTCGGAAAAGAAAATAACACCCTGAAAACAAAAATAAATGTTGAGAATGATAAATTCAATGAATCAAAACACGAAGTAGAAACCCCATCGATAGACTCGATCAGACAGAAGGATGTAGCTAGAGTTTTCCTGCCTGGCCCACAGTCAGGATAAATCTCTTTCACCTGCCAGTCCCACAGCCGCTCAGACCCAACCAAGGAAACACAGAGACTTCTATTGCTTATAAACTGTATGGCCGTGGCAGGCTTCTTGCTAACTGTCCTTATATCTTAAGTTATCCATTTCCATAAATTTATACCTTGCCACATGGCTCGTGGCTTACCGGCATCTTCACATGCTGCTTGTCCTGGCGGTTGCTGGCTGGCAGGCTGGCAGGCAGTGACTCCTTCTGCCTTCCTGCTCTTTTAATTCTCTCTGTTAGTCCCGCCTACTTCCTGCCTAGCCACTGGCCAATCAGTGCTTTATTAGCAACATATTTGCCATACAGAACATTCCCACAGCAGAAGGAAGACTGTCAGGATGGAAGACAAGGCCAGGGAAACTCTACACCCACATATTAATAAAGAAAAACTCAGAAGCATGACTACAGTATGAAAACTTGTAGACATTAACAAAAGACTAAACCTCCTGGGGCAAAAGAAGCAGAGATAAAAACTAAAGACAGAAAAAAATCAACCATAGGAAATTATTGCAGACCCTGGGAAATTTTCCAGATCTAGAGTAAGAAATAGATAGACAAATTCTAGATCAGTGGTTCTCAACCTTCCTAATGCTGTGACCTGTTAATACAGTTCCTCATGTTGTAGTGACCCCCAAACATAAAATTATTTCGTTGCTACTTCATAGCTATAATTTTGTTACTGTTATGAATAGTAATGTAAATATCTGATATATAGAATATCTGAGACCCCTGTGGGGGTCACAATCCATAGGTTGAGGCTGCCCTAGAGGCATTTAGAACTCAAACAAAATTAGGAAAGATCCTCACCACAGCATATTACAGTCAAGATGCCCAAAAGTGCTAATAAATAAACAATACTAAAATCTCCAAGGAAAATGCAGCAGCTGATTTATCAAGACAAACATAAGTTCATGCCAGGCATCTTAGCAGAAGTTCCAAAGCAAGGATTGCATGAAAGATATAGAACAGAACTTAACTGTAAATAATTGACAACCAAGACTGCTATTTCCAGCAAAATTTAATTTTTAAAAGTTTTCTCTAAATAAGTTTACATTATAGGACATAAAGCAACATTAACAAATATGAAAAGACTGAATAATTCCTTTTATTGAGATGATTAGTATTAACTGTCAACTTGTAAGAATTAGAATAACCTGGGAGATAAGTCTCTTGTCATGCCTGGGAGGGTTTGTCTTGATTATGTTAACTGAAGTAGGAAAACTTAACCACTGTGATTACTGAGATGTTTTCCTGGCTGGGATTCTTGACTGTGTAAATGAAGAAAGTGAACTGCATGACAATATGCATTCTGTGTTCTCTGTCCCCGATTGTGGATGCAGTATGTCCAGCTGCTTCAAATCTTCTGATGCCTTGACCCTGCCTTGAACTGTGAACCAGAATAAACCCTTTTGTCGTAAGTTCTTGGAGTATTTTATCATAGCAATAGAAAATTAACTGCCACATGTATCTTACCATGTCAAATATACCAAAGCTAGAAAGCAATAGATGAGAAACTTTAACAACAACCTTGCTCTTAAATGATGAGTGGGTCATTGAAGAAATCAGAGAGAAAATTAAAATCTTATTAGAAGAAAATTAAAATGACAGTACAACTTACAAGAAATTGGGATGTAGCAAAGACCACTAACAAGAAAGTTTGTAGCTCTGGGTGCTTATGTTTAAAAACCAGAGAAACCTGAAGTAGAGATGCACATCAATATTTTAGAAAAACAAGAAAAGTCCAAAAAAAAAAGCAGTAGATGGAAAGAAATAATAACAAATCAGAACAGGAATTAATGAAATGGAGATTAGAAGAACAAAGAGTTGGTTCTTTGAAAAAATAAACAAAATTGACAGACCCTTAAATAAATTAGCCAATAGAAAGAGAAGATCCAAATTAATAAAATCAGATATGAAAAGAAGCATTACAAAAGATACCAAAGATACCCAGAAGACTATTATGGAACATTTGAAAACTTACATTCAAAAACACTAGATAATGTAGAACAGTGATTCTCAACCTCTTGGGTCATGACCCCTTTTAGAGTCAAATGACCCTTTCATAAGGGTCATCTAAGACCATTGGAAAACACAGATATTTACATTACAATTCATAACAGTAGCAATATTATAGTAGTAGCAATGAAAATAATTTTATGGTTGGGGGTCACCACAACATGAGGAACTATATTAAAGGCTTGTAATATTGATGTAGAAGAAATAGATAAATTCCTAGACACATATTACATAGCAAAATTAACTCAGGAAGAAAGAAGCAGCATACACAGACCTATAAAAGCAACAACATTGAATTGGTAGTAAAGAATGTCTCAACAAAGAAGCCCAGGAATGAGGGGATTTACTGCCCACTTCTTCCTGGCATTAAAGAAGATTCCCCAAGGAATCAAATGTTTATCACTCTAATTGGTGGTTGGACCTGGTAAAATGGAACCTAAAAATGAGGCAGAGTAAAGTTTCATGCCATAGCCAACTTTATTCAGAGCATCAGACAATTTATACTCTGAGGGTTAAGCAGAGTTACATGAATAAAGTATCCAATCACAAGGGCAAGCAGCATGTGTTGGGCCAGCCACACGTGGACAAGCTGCACATGGTTTGTCCAGAAAGGCATATAAACAAATAACAATAGCCAGTTGTAATGAGTAATATAAAGCAAACTCACACCTATCCACTACACCCAGGAGAGGCACAAAAGCATAATCCAAGAGCAAGTCCATGTTTTGGAAGAAACTGCGGTCATAAGACTCTTGTCTTTTTTTCGTAGAGTATTCTTAAAAGCACTCAGAATTCCCCTTACACTACTTCATTCTTGGATCATGTTCCAATACTCAAACTCTTTCATAAAGTAGAAATAAAAAGGGTAGGAACACTACTAAACTGATTCTGTGAAACAGATATTACCCTATGCCCAATCAGATAAGGACATGACAAAAAAGGAAACTATAGATCAATTTTATTGAATAACATAGGCACAAAAATCCTCAATAAGATATTTGCAAAGCAAATACAACAAAAACAAGAGGATTTACATCCCAATGAAATTTCCTTAATTCTAAGGACGAAAAAACACATATGAATCAATAAACGTGACACAATATATAAATAGACTCAGGTAGAGAAATCACATGGCCATCTCAATAGATTGAAAAAAAAAAGCCTTAAAATTCAACATTCTATCATAATAATCCATGAAAAAAAAACTAAGAGTAGAAAGAATACACATCAATATAACACAGGCTAACTATAGCTAGCCTATAGTCAATATTATAGTAAATGTGGGAAAATCCAAAGCATTTCCTTTAAGATAGTTTTTATTTTCAATTTGTGTGTGTGTGTGTGTGTGTGTGTGTGTGTGTGTGTGTGTGTTTGTGTGTACAACCATAAGTGCAGATGCCTTTTGAGACCAGAGATGTTGTATTCTGGATTCCCTGGAGCTTGAGTTTCTAGGGGCCACAGCAGCACCATGACTAGGGCTTCTCCTGGCCCCAGCCTCCACCAGGCCTGAGGTTTAACTTAGTTTCAGTTTTGGTTTCTGAACCCTTTTAAAGCCCCAGCCAATCAGGTTAATGATGACCTCATCCCCTCCTGGCTGCCTATAGAAGGAGCCTGGGAGCTCCTTTCAGGGCTGCAGCCTTTTGTTGTCTGGCTGGCTGACCCCTGCATGCTGGAATAAACAATACTTTCATTGATTGCATATGTGAGCGGTGGTTTTTGTTTTGTGGGGTGTTCTGTGGACCCTAACAGTTATAGGTGGTTGTGATCTGCCAGATGTGGGTGCTGAGAACTGAACTTGGGTCCTCTGTAGGAGTAGTACATGCTTTTAACCACTGAGGCATCTCTTCAACTTCTTTAAAATCTTGAATTAGTTAAAGGTGCCCAATGCCTCTATTTATGTTCAATGTAGTGCTTGAAGTCTTAGCTAGAGCAATAAGGCAAGAGAAAAAAATGGAAGGAATCTAATTAAGAAAGAATGAAGTCAGATTATCCCTATTTGTACATAATGGGATCCTGTACTTAAAAGACCCCAGACATAACCAGAAAGCTCTTAGATCTGAAAAACACTTTTAATCAAGCAGCAGGTTGGAGAAGCAACATGCAGTAATCCCTGCTTGCCTGCGTATGAATAATTAACTTGCCTGGTATGAAACCAGGAAAAGAAGAACTCATTCACAAAAGTTTCAAAAATAAAAACTATAGGAAGAAACCTACCAAGCCAGGAGGTGAAAAATGTATATAATTAAAATTTCAAAATCTTGAGGGTTGACATTGAAGAAGACAATAGAAGATTTGGAAAGACCTAGGGGAATTAATATTGTTAAAATGGCTATGTTACCAAAAGTAATCTACAAATTAAAAATAATCGCCATCAAAACTTGAATGAAATTCTTCTCAGAAATTGAAAGAAATATCCCTAAAGCTGAAAAGGAAGTCAAAACAACCCTAGACAGAAAGTGAAGGGAGATGCACTAGTTATTTGCCTTGTTGCAATCACAAAATATATCCAAACAAGGCAACTGGAGGTGGGAAAAGTTTCAATTTCAAGGTACACTCTATCATGATGAGGGCATGGAAGCAGGAGCAAAAGGTGGCTTGGTCACATTGTATCCACTCTCAGGAAGCAGAGGGAAAGGAATCCTTTGCTTAGCTGACTTTTTTTTATTCAGTCCATGATGCCACTTCAGGGAAAGGTATAGCCAGACACTTGTCTCTGTCCTGTCTTGGTCCCGTGGTCCGATAGCCACTTTTAAAACAATCATTCAGAGGCATAATATTAATTACAAACTGTTTGGTCTATGGCTGAGGCTTATTGCTAGCTAGCTCTTACATCTTAAATTCACCCATTTGTATTCATCTGTATTTTGCCTCATGGCCGTGGAGTTACCGGTCTGCAAGCATCTTGTTCCTTGGGTGGCAGGCTGGCATCTGCCCTGACTCTGCCCTTCTTCCTATATCTTTGCTTGGATTTCCCACCTGGCTCTTATCCTGCCTTGCCATAGACCAAAGCAGTTTTATTTATTAACCAATGGGAGCAACACATATTCACAGCATACAGAAAGATATCCCACAGCATTTCTCCTTTTCTGTTTGATCAAAAAGGAAGGTTTTCATTTTAACATAGTAAAATTACATATAACAAAATAGTTATCAAGCAAGTATTACAGTTACAATATTTAGTCTATTTGTATTTGACAAAATTAGAGAAAACATTTAATTATCTATCTTATCTTGGTGAATCTAAAGTTTTATATTTAATTTACCTTTTATCATAACTAAGGAAAATTATAACTATCTAGTCTTCAACTCCATCAAAGAACCCAGAAGGATATAATATTACCTGAGTAAACAGGAAGTGCCTTGAAAGCAATGTCCAAAACTCTAGGAATGACAGAGACATCTAGCTGCCTGGACAGTCACCCAGATTTCCTCTCCAACACTGAGGCATCCATTTTTAGCCTATAGGCTTAGAGTATCTGGCAGACATTTTAGTGAAACAGGAAATTTTAAGGATTGTCTTGCCTATTTTGGCAAAGTTTTCAGTCACTTTCTTCTGTGTCCTGCAGAATGTCTGGGAGTTTCTTCTGTGAAGCAGGAACCCTGAAGGACTGTCCCACTTTGTTTTGGCAAAGTTCAGTGGTCACTTTTCTGTGGGTCCTGCATGTCTACTTTATATAACATACAGTCAAGCAATCAAGGCAAAAGCAGTTTCTTGCCCAAGTGACTAATCTTTCCATAATAAAAGCAATCTCCTTTGGAGTTTCTTCAATGCCCATTATCCTCTTTGAAGTAATTGGTGCTGTCAGGAGCAGATGTGTCTCACTGTCAAGAAAAGTCTAAGTTCTTAAAACATTTTAAATGCCATGTTCTACAGGTCTTTGAAGTGTTTGAAGATTACCTATCTATCTGAAATATATCTCTGAATATCTAGAAAACCTAATTAATATGACTGTAAGTTTGACTATTATAGATGACTATTAACTGTATTTTTTAACTATATATTACATTTTTAAATGAGCTACATAAACATAATACCTTAAACAAGAGTGGAAATGTAAATATAGTATAACAAAATTGACCTTAAATTTGTTCACTAAACCAAAATCCATACCAATGTATTTTGAGATTAACACTTGTTTTTTAGATTAAAGTAGATTCAATCATTTACCTTTTTCCTCATCATTTCTATATCATATTCTGCCCCCTACCCCTTTTTAGAAAGAGATTGACTATGACCATTAACCATTTATAATCAACCCTCTTTAAATGAAAACAAAATTTATAAACATTATTTTGGGAGTTTGGGCATAGCTTTCTATACTACTTCCTGCCAACTGGGGGCACTGGCAATCTTATGGGGATCCTGAGAAAATTTAGGATTATGGTCAAGTCTTGACTGGAGTTGTCTGTGAGGCTACATCATCTCAGCCAGTTGCCTTGAAGCTGTTCTGGATGTTGGGTTGTCTGGGCCATCGCTCCCATTGGAGACCTCTTAGGGGGGGTCTTCCTTGATGGAACCATATTAACCTGGAAGGAATCCATAGTTTCTCATCTTCTGTGGAAACAAACGCAGAACTTCTTTTCTAAAGCAACACATCCTTAGACCCAAAATTTGAAGTCGAGATACCTTTAAGATATAAATGTTGGTTTAGCTTAGCAGCCCCTACAATCAAATGTCTCTCTGCAGTTAAAAAAAACAAAATCCCCAAGACAACACAATAATACACAGTATCCAGACTCTCTGTGTATTTTCCATCATTATGTGACCTTTATTTTTTCAATTTCTCTATTATTTTTTAATGATTTTCTCTACTCTTTTTCTTTTTTCTCCCAAGCCTACATATATTTTTCAACACATTGTAACATGTTTAGAGGTTTGTTTTTTTTTTTCCATTTGAATCTGTTTTATCATGTATCTTTAATCCTTTTCTGACCAGGAGAGTTTTTAAACTGCTAAGCTGTGTGGCTAGGACTGAAGCAGCAGCCCTGGCTGCTGGATCTGTCCTACTTGGCTTTTCTACATGGTGCTGTTACCAACAAGTCATGCCTAACTCCCCAATTCTGAGAAGCAGTATTACGTAGTATGCCTGTGTTTTTAAGCCCGCAGGTGTGCTTCCAAGCCTGCAGGCAGCAGTTGGGAGAAGTCACTTAGTAACATGGCCCATGAGAGACTGCCAGAGTCCACCATGTTAAGCCTGTTGCAGCTAGGGGATGTTGTTCTGTATCTCAGCCCTGTAATGAGACTTGAACTTGAAAGCTGCTCTTGGCTCCATTTTACAACCTTTTTTAAAGCTCTCATGTTTTATGTGGAAATTCTTGCCAAATGTTGGGCACCAAATGTAGCTGGACACTTTTCTCTGTCCT
The DNA here is from genome assembly GCA_902168425.1 of Peromyscus attwateri. Classification (NCBI taxonomy): domain Eukaryota; kingdom Metazoa; phylum Chordata; class Mammalia; order Rodentia; family Cricetidae; genus Peromyscus; species Peromyscus attwateri. Next base: position 20,119 of record CABHPP010147322.1, read on the forward strand.
GTCCCAGTCCTGCAGTCCCAAAGTCACTTTTAAAATAATTATTCAGAGGCATAATATTGATTACAAACTGTTTGGTCTATGGCTCAGGTTTCTTGCTAGCTAGCTCTTCTATCTTAAATTAACTCATTTCTATTCATCTATATTTTATCCCATGGCCGTGGCATTACCGGTCTGCTGGCATCTTGTTCCTTGGGTGGCAAGCTGGCATCTGCCTTGACTCTGCCCTTCTTCTCCTTGTGTCTCTGCTTGGATTTCCTGCCTGGCTCTTATGCTGCCTTGCCATAGGACAAAGGAGTTTTATTTATTAACCAGTGGGAGGAACACATATTCACAGCATACAGAAAGACCATCCCACAGCAGAAAGGTATTGCCCACATTTAGCAAGGGTTTTCCCACTTCAATTAATCTAATCTAGATGATCTCTCACAGACTGCCCAGAGCTTTGTTTCCACGGTGATTCTAATCCCATTAAGTTGTCAGTGAAGATTAACCATTGAAGTGGACTATTTGGGGAGTTGGAAGAGGACCAGGCAGAGAATAAAGCAGGAATGTGTGTGGGGTGAGGATGATTTGTGAATGTGAAATTCAAAGATACATGTTTGTGACAAAGTCATAACAAAAAACATTATTTTGCACATAAACTAAAAATTTAATTAAACTTCTAATTTCAAAAACCAATTAGCAATTTGTCTAATGTATTATACACACCTTTGTTCATTTATTGTTTTTCATTTAACTTGGTTTACTCTTTTTCTCTGTAAAAATGATCATGCTTATATTACATTCACTAGCTTAAACTTTGCCTGGGCTTCTGGTTATTTTCTTCTAGTTACTTTAAAGTTTTATTTCAGAGCTATTTAATGTCTTATCATTCTGGAATGAATGCTGTTGTAAGAAAGGAATTGGAAGTCCAGGCATGCTTTCCATCTACATCAGTCTATTTTTCAAATACCTTTTATCAAATAATCTGCTTTTACTCCATTTGCTAAAAACACCTTTCTCCTAAACTCCTTTCCTGTGACTGGTTCTTTGGGCCCTTGCATCACTGTCTCTTTACTTTAAGATCAGGATCCCACTTTAAGAATTAGGCCGAGCATGACGGTGCACACCTTTAATCCCAGCACTCGGGAGGCAGAGGCAGGAGATCTCTATGAGTTCAAGGCCAGCCTGGTCTACAAAGTGACTTCCAGGACAGGCTCCAAAGCTACACAGTGAAACCCTGCCTCAAAAACAAAAACAAAACAAAACAAAAAAAGACTAAATTTTTAGAGAAGCTTGTCACTTGTCTTGTTATTTCTCTTTCTGTTCCTCCTTTTAAACATCTCTCAGTTGACTTTATGTGCTCATTTTTCCAGAAGAACTTTGGAGTTAGAGTCTTTTTAGTTTGCCTGCTCTCAACTGTACCATTTTACTGTTTTTCAAACTTAATTATTGAGAGTACTTTATCCTGTCAACATTTCCTGTCCTGTTCAATTGACGGCTTCCCTTACTTGTCACCTTTATGCCCTCCGCAGAAGCATAACATTGTGCTTTCTTCTTTGGGGGTATGTATCTGTTCTGTCTATGTCTCTGGAAATTTCTCCATAGGCTTTCACTATTGTGAATGTTTCCTTTAAGGCAGTTTACTGTTTATGTAATTATTGTCTATATAAAATAGCTATAATGATTTCTATATAATTACTTTATAACATCCAGATCCTGCCAGAACCATTTTAGTTATACTTTTATTTTAAAAATCTGAACTTTCAACCTTCAAAGATTAGGTAAATTCAGTCTATTTCAATGACTTTACAACAAAATGAAGAAAAAATTTCCAAATTCCATACTCAGAGCCAGCACACACTTCTCCAGAGATTCCTGCAGAGGAAGCCTCAGTTTTGTCTTATTTGTAAAAATGTGTGCAAAAATACAGATGAAATCACATTGTTCTTTTGCTTCAGTCTACCATCTTAAGTTTTCATGCCTCTGGCAAATGTGCTTTAAGTGATAACACAAGCCCGTGATTTTTCGTATATGATACTTGACATTCCTTAGCAGGGAGCATCATTTGGTACTTTGTGAACCATGGGAACCTAGAATTTCTTTTCTCATTATTGAATTTTTCAGTTTCACTATTAAGCTTGACATTGAGATGAGTATTAATGCCTTGTCAAGAAAGTGCTGTCTATTCTCATTCCTTCAGGGTGCTTTCCAGGAGGAATGCAATGTAAATTTTATCTAAGCTCTTATTTGGTACTATTTGAAGCAATGAATAGACTTTCCCTTGCCGCATCCATGTGTCACTGTTGACTGACTAGAAACCTATGGACTCTTTGCATTCTCCTTCCTGACCTGTGCCTTTCTATTGCATTTGCTTGTACTTATCTAGGATCTGTGTATAGTTCCACAGGAGATGGACCAACACCACCTTCTGGTGGGATATCTACATCAGCTATTTTTATCAATATTTTTGCCGTCTTAAAAAACATTGATAAGTCTCCTCTTTATGCTTGGAACTGCCTAAACAGATTGATTAAGTCTGATCTTTGAAAGTTTAAGTGGTTCACTCATTTAAATAAAACAAAAAACAAAAAAACAGAAACAAACTGTGCTTGGAAAAACTCTTGCAGGAATCTGCCCCAAGGCAATGGCTGACTTCCATGTGAGCTCCTTAGCCACTGGTCTCTTCTTTCAGTCTTCTGTATTTGCAGAATTTTGTTTTGTTTCATTTTATTTTTTGAGGACTGGTCTTTCTATGTAGCAGGGATGGCTGAAAATTCACAATCCTCCTGCCTCACCCTTCCAATTGCTGGGACTGCAATTGTACATGATCATATCTAGGTTAAAGTTGGGGGAGGGGTTTGGACACAAGCATTTTCTATTAAATACGAGAGAAACTAAAGGAAGGGTAAGGAGAGATAGAGTGATAGAGGGAGGGGTTTTATAGATGGATGACAGTTAGGGAGCTTTCTTAGGCAGCTAATTTATAAGTCCAGAGAGGAAATGGAAAGGACAAATGGCTATGTAAGGTGCTGGCTATAAAAGGAGGGGATGAGCAGGGTTGAGAACTGAGGACTCTAGGCAGGATGCAGTATAGCCCAAGTGGAGTGGACCTGTGAAATGGAAGTGCAGCTGGAGCAGGTCTTTATAGTAGGAGGGCAGGCAGGAGTGTGGCCTTCAGCTGTCCTCTTGTGCGGTGCTGTGAACAAAGGAATCTAAGGAAGATGGGGCCGGATTCTCACGACTTCCACAGAGGGGCTGGTGAGACGACTCAGCATTAAGACAGTGTACTGCTCTTACAAAGACCCAAGCTTGATTCCCAACACCCACACCAGCAGCTCAAAGCCACCCCTAACTCCAGCTCCAGGGGGCCTGCGCACACCCACATATATATGCATATGATTAAAATAAAATAAATATTTTAAAAGACACCGAAGAGAATTCTTCAAAGAGGTTGGAAGAAAAGAGAACACATTGACCTGAACCAGACAGAGGGAGAGAAGGAGGTCTGTTGGGTGAAGCGCTGCTTGAGGCCTCACAGCTGGTGTCCTTTGGGAGTTCAGCGTTAAGTGAAAGGACAAGAGCCCAACCATAAGCCAGTCCGTGTTCAGGGGGATGGTAAGAGCACCTTTTAAAATAAGCTAAATGAATAGAAAATTAGAAATCAGTGCAAATAGTGGCGGATGGAGGAAGGTTTCTCTTACACACTGGTAGGGCAAGGAAAAGACTATGTTCTTGGCAGACTAGAGAAGTTCCTGTTACTTTCAGCGTTTGTGGTGAGCACGATTGTCAGAAAGCAAATGACCAGAAAAGCCGTGTATGTGTGTCTGTGTGGGTAAATGTGTGCTTGCTTGTGTGTATGTGTACCTGTGTACTGGGTGCAAGTGTGTATGTGTGCCTGAGTACAGAGATGTATGTGCAGTGCATGCATGCACATGTATATGTATGTGTATATATGTGTGCCTTATACAAGTATGTGTATCTCTGTGTATGTGCACATGCATGTTTGTGTGTATGTTTCTCCAATATCTGACAAGCTCTTCATTTTAGGTCTGAAATATCAGCTTGTTATTTGTGGTTTTGTAGAACTCTTACTGTAAATACATATATTTAGCAGGTGTCCTTTATTTCTGGTTCTCTGTTTCCTTTAAGTAGTACCAACTACCAACATGGGTGAGTTTATACCAACTCCTCAAATATAAATAGAAAGTTATGGCTGTAATTTGAAGCTGCATATTTTCTCTCCTATAAAGAATGAAAAGCAAATGCTGTTCTGTTCTTGAGGAGCTGCGTTCTCCAGCAGCTATGCCAACATTCACTTTGCCAGTTCCTTGCAAATTGGCAGAACTTGTCTTGGCCTCTCATTCTGAAGGTGCCCTGTCTTTGGAATTGGCAAAGCTGCCATTTGGGGAAGTGTAGCCTTGGCTGCTGACATTGCTTAGAGCCCGGGAAGACCTTGGCAGGCTTCGACCAGGGAGAGAAGGCCACCTCTATACTCCTGTGTTGGAGACTTTCACCAAGGCCAGTGGCTGCTTTCTGCAAGTGCTACCTACCCATGCTTCACAGGTCACCACATCTTCTGAGTTTCAGTTTTCCAAGGAAATGAAGTTATTCTCTGGCTCCCGTGACCTCTGCACAGGCCACCCCTTTCCATATACCAGTCTCCTCTCTCTCCAGTGGATGCCAGGGAAGACTTGTGGGGCGCCTATAGCACCTTTCAAAATCAAAGCAACAGAACCATTTCTCGAGGGAACATATATGTCAAACTGAATGTGTATCAAAATACTGTTTTCAAAGATGACATTTTATAACCATGTATTATCTTTTATTCGCACAGATGAACAGTGCACTCAATTTTGGGCTTGTGTTCTTCTTTATGAGGTGTTTATAATGGAAAAAAAAAAACTATTCTAGCCTGGTGTGGTAGCACACACCCGTAATCCTAGCTCCTAGGAGGATCATGAGTTTGAGCCCAGCCTGGGCCACAGAAGACAGTAGGCTTAAAGAAACTGAAGGGGGGGGGGTGTATAGTTCAAAGGTGGAGTGTGCGCTAGTGTGCACATAGTCATGGTTTGAGGCAAAGCAAAGAGCAAGCCAACCACTAGTCCTATCCCGCAAATAAAACAAACACCCAGCCAGGTGGTGATGGTACACACCTTTAATCACAGTACTTGGGGAACAGAGGCAGGCAGATCTCTGAATTTGAGGCCAGTCTGGTCTACAGAGTGAGATCCAGGACAGCCAAGTCTACACTGAGAAACTCTGTCTTGAATAAATACCCCCTAGCCCCAAAACAAACACCCTAACTTTTTCAAACACTGTGGTGTTATACTTTGAAAAGACTTAGATTTAAAAAAATATATCAGTTGATAGAATATAAATAAGCTTCATTGAAGGTTTCAAAAATTAACAACAAGCAATATCTTGAATGTTTGAGAGCAGCCAAGAGTTTAGAGTTCTGAGAATTGTTGCTGCAAAGACAGTCCTGTGAACAGATGTGTTCTGTTGTCACACTGCACTAAGGAACCAGGTTTCAGAGGCAGAAGTGATGCAGAGGCCAGAGAGATGAAGTCAGGTGCTCCTGAGGGATTCCGAGCCCTCTTCCCGCCTGGTCTTCAGAGTGCTGGGACTTGTTCCCTGAGTTCCCTGAGTCCCTGAGTCCCTGAGTGCTGGTCTCTAACTGTCCCTTTCCTATCTAATGCAGCACGAGAACATCCCTGTTGTCCCCAGAACGAGGCTTCCAGGTCTGGGGAGCAAGTCCCTTCCTTTAGGAAGTGAGTAGTGCCGGTCACAAGGTCCTTGGTCAAGAACCCCATCATCTATTCTGTTCTAGCTCCCATTTCCACCTGTAAGAAGACTGGAGCTTCCCCAACTCAGTCTACTCCAGAAGAGTTTTGCTAGAAACTAACTTGCAAAGGTTTGCTTTCAAAGATTCCTCTGTACTTAGCAGCTAAGCAGAAGTAAACAATAGATCCTCTTCTGGTGCTTGGAAACACCAAGGCCTTCTGCTAGAAACTTTTGTATTTTATTCTGCATTTCGAAGGACAAGGTGAAGCTGTGTCTATCAAGCACAATGAGAAACTGAAAGGCAGAGGACAGGAAGAGGCTCATGAGCTCTCACTGAACTATCAGATTATGTAATTACTGCATTTAATGTCCTTACCTAATCCAATCCTCTTGGAAACCTTAAGGAAAAAATGGTCCTCTTTCACGGGGGAGAGAAATTGGAAGTCAGAGAGTGTCTTAGTTTGGGTTTTTATTGCTGTGAAGAGACACCATGATCATAGCAACTCTTATAAAGAAAATATTTAATTGAGGTGGCTACAGTTTCAGAGGTTTAGTCCATTATCATCATGACAGGGAGCATGATAGCCTGCAGGCAGACGTGGTGCTGGAGCTGAGAGTGCTACATCTTGCTAGGCAGGTAACAGGAAGTGGACTGACTAACTGTCACACTGAGGGAAGCTTCAACCAGAGACCTCAAAGCCCGCCCCCACAGTGACGCACTTCCTCCAACAAGGCCACACCCCCTAATAGTGCCACTGCCTTTGGGGGTCATTTTCTTTCAAACCACCACAGAGAGGTTAAGACTGAAGAGGACAGAATCTCCATTTTGTTTGACTTGGTTACACCTTAGGGAGACACTTTTGGGTGTGTAACTTGGTGGCCCTTCCTGAGACTCTTCCAGAGGTGGTGGAAGTTGGACACTTACTTTCTAAGCCTCATTTGTTGCTATTGCTGGCCTTGGGGTCAAATATTGTAACAAAACATGAGAAGAAAGCAAGTGTTCGTGTCTGAAAGACTCTTCCTGTAAAGAGACAGGCTGTGCATGTTTGTTGCCCCGGTCCAACTACTCAGAACTCTCCTTGTAGAGAGAGGCTGCTGCATACATCACAGCAAATATGTGCAGTGGTTTTCAAATAAAGTTTTATTTACAAAGGACAGCCAGTGGGCCAGGTTTCTTTGCTAGCTCTAGTTTACTGACCCCTGGTTTAGAGGGAGAACAAGATATTGCTGAATAAGCAATCTCAGCTTTTTCATGTCTGTCTGTCCATCTGGTATTATTTTCAGGCTGATCAGGTTGAGTAGGTAGTAAAAGATGTCCCACATGAAAGCCAAAATGCTTTCAAGAATACAAATGCCATTCTTATACTCTCCTGATTAAAACATTTCCTTGCCTTATAGGCAAACTCTCAATTCAAGCCTGTCGCCCCATGAAAAGTCCTCTCGTCTCTCAAAATGTGAATGTCCATGCAGGGCTTGACTGAGAACTGCTCCTTCAGGTTCATGAGTTTGTGTATTTGGTTGCCAGATGGTGATGCCATTCTGGGAGGTTTGGAAACCTGTAAGGGTATGAGGCTGAGCTGGAATCACCTGGGATGGACCCTTGGAGTCCATTCCTTGGCTCTGCTTCTGGCCACAGCTGTAGGTTTCCTGTCTACTGTCATGATGTGACCAGCTGCCACATGCGGCTGCCACAGATAGAAGATGCTAATGCAGCCATGCCTTCCCACCATGATATCTTTAAAACATGAGCCAAAATTTATCCTTCCTCCCTAAAGATGTTTCTGTCAGGTGTTCTGTATAAGAGACAAAGAAAGTTACTAATACAGTGGACCACTGTGAGTGGTTATATATTGATTTATATGTTTATTTATTTGATGACTGCTTTAGTAAATCAGGGCTGGGACAATAGGTTTTCTTGTCTATATATCACCCAGCTCTTTGAGGATATTCAATAAATATTTGTAAAGTAAGCAAATAATTCCCTGAGTGCCTTATGGGTGCTTTATGTCAGCTTCTGGATATAGAATTTTTAAAAATTAAGAGTTATAGATGTAATGCACATTGATAATAAACTGAAACAAGCCGGGCAGTGGCGCACGCCTTTAATCCCAGCACTCGGGAGGCAGAGGCAGGTGGATCTCTGTGAGTTCGAGGCCAGCCTAGGCTATAGAGTTCGTTCCAGGAAAGACTCCAAAAGCTACACAGGGAAACCCTGTCTCGAAAGACCAAATAAATAAGTACATAAATAAATAAATAAACTGAAAAGAAAATAAGACTCTGTGAAGGGACAGAATTAAGATTGAGAAGAGGGACATCATGAGGCAATATGAGGCAAACCAGGAAGATGGCTGTTGAAGAAAGACTGACTGGCCACACGTGTGTCAGCCAGGCTGCCTGAGCTGAGCAGGAGATGGGACAAAGGACCACCATTCATCCTGTAACGGAGTGGCTGCAGGCAGTGCAGACCACCATTCATGCTGTAACGGAGTGGCTGTAGGCAGTGCAGACCACCATTCATCCTGTAACGGAGTGGCTGTAGGCAGTGCAGTGCACAGAGTGGGGGGCTCACTGCAGTCTTTCCTCCATCTTAAAGGCTGAGGAAGGAGCAGCCGACACCGAGCTCACCGTGGAGAAGAAGCCAAGCTGTGTCACTGACAAGGCAACAGTGCTGCACACTCGCCATGACATCCAGGGAATACGTGGAGAGGACAAGCCCCGAGCACCAAAGTCACACTGAGCTGCCCGTGGAAGCAGGGTAAATGAGAAGTTGAGTTTCACTGACGTTTTAGAGCCTTTCATTTGCAATGCTGGGGGACGGGGTTTGAAGCTGCGTATTTGAAATTATATTTTTATTCTTAGTAATGAGACTCCAAATTGAATATATTTTAAGGTTTACAGTCTGGTGGAACTGAGATTGGCAAAAGCATATACCGTAGCTTAGAGTTGAATCGGTTTGAGCAACTCACTATTTAGATTGTCTTCCTTTGCTAAGAGCAGAGAAAGGAGTGAGGGAGAATGAAATTGTCTGTTATTATTATACACAGAGCCATTCCCACCGTTAACACCTCAGTATGTGTAATTCTATTTAGCTACAACCCACAAATTTGTTAGCTTTATTAGAGATGGACATTTGTATTAGAAATGGAAATTACATGGTGGGATGCTGAATCTTCCGATAGAGCTCAGGCTTTTGTGTCAACAATTCTGGAATTTTGAATGTATACATAAAAATTATATATGTATCTATGTACAAACGTGTGTGTATATACATGCTGTAGTTCCTCCATAAATGGAAGGCATTAAACTAGATAGTAGGAGAAATCATTAGCTTGTTCTACATTTGTTTACAGCTGGGGCTCTGAGATATTAGTGGTTTGTTCTACATATGCTTTTTAGGTTGTAGAATGGACTGGATCTAAGGCTATCCCAAGTCCTGCGTGCAGTGATCTGGACGTATAAGGAGTCTGCGACTCTCAAACTGGATAGACACTGGAATCCCTTGAGATTTAAAAAGTCACGATGCCTGAACTCCCACCTGAGTTGTTGCTTTGCCTTCAGGACTTTGCAAACTTGTGACAGACGTTGAGACTCACTGTTTGAGCTCTTGAGTGAACATGGCTAGGAAATTATATTTTATTTAGGTCTGGGAACCATCCTCATGTAGATTAGCAAGTGCACATGTTACGTCTATCAGCTCTAATTTGCCACACAAAAGTGCTTCTATTTGCTGAGGGTCTTTGAAAGCTATGACTGTGGCTCTCCAATAGTTTGTTACTTCTAGATGTTTGCCTTCCAGGATGCTTCATCAAATTAGTCACATGTCATTGTCCTCCTTGACCACTTAGCATGGAAGATTCTGGAAAGTCTACCACAGCAACAGGTTGTGATGATTTTGCTAGTGATATCCATCTTTGGGATGTACCTGAGTTTACAGTTGGAAAGCTGACGAAATCACTGGTTAAGCTAGCTCCTCCTACCTAAACAGTTCAGTCCCTAAGTGAGGAAATCTCACTACAAGATCCAAGTGAGACTTGGGGCCAGCAGGAGTTATTCTTCTCAAACTGCAGCTGGCTCTTGGTGAAGGAGCATGGCCCTTCTGGTTTCTCTAAAAACAAAACATTGTTCTTCCCTTTCCTCTGCAAGGCCATCTTTGGGAATCAGTTTGGCCTATTGGTAAGTGACAGTGACAGAGGGATCAGTGTCAGAATGTAAGGATAACCTGGCCTGATAAGGTCTTTGCCTTATTGACCACACTCACATGAACGGCAGCTGCCATTATTTTTTTCTCAGATTCAGATGGGAACCCTATCGGTTATCCCTTTCCTGAGACACAGTGGGTTCACAGGATGACTCTTGTTCCCTCCATAGTCAAGAGATCTGAAAAACATAAAGCCTCTCAAGGACCAGAATAAGATTTTTCTTCCTGACATCTGGTAGAGCATGATGTTTGGAAGTTACTCAACTAAATGACAAAACACCTGATTCACGATTTTCAAAGAAAATGCCACTAGGGAGAGAAGCAAAGCATAGTATGATGCTTTAAAATGTTTTTATACATTAATAATTCTGTCTCTGTCTCTGTCTCTGTCTCTGTCTCTCTCTCTCTCTCTGTGTGTGTGTGTGTGTGTGTGTGTGTGTGTGTGTGTGTGTTTCCTCACGAGCCTGTATGTCACTGAGCGCATGAGGAAGTCCATGTCAACTTGCAGCAGTCGGTTCTCTGTTGTGGAACATTTAACTAGGCAAAGATGTCCTACACTTGTTTATGCTATGGAATATTACTTTAATTGTGTGAAGGTGTGTTACATGTTTTTCTGCTGCCTTTGTTTAATTATGTAAAGATGTATTGCATTTGTTTCACCTTGCCTGCCTAAGGTACCTGATTGGTCCAATAAAAAGCTGATCAATCAATAGCTATCCGTAGAGGGATAGGCGGGGCTGGAGGCAGAGAGAATAAATAGGAGGAGAAATCTAAGCTTGAGAGAAGAGGAAGGGAGAGAATGAGGGAGAAAGAGAAGAGATGCTCAGGGCCAGCCAGGCAGCCGCCAGCCAGCTAGACAGAGTAGGACATACAGAAGGAAAGAAAGATTAAAAAGCCTCGAGGCAAGGCATAAATGAAGAGAAACAGGTTAATTTAAGTCAAAAGAGCTAGCAAGAAATGAGCATAAGATAAGGCCGAGCATTTTTAACTAATACTAAGTCTCTATAGCGGGATGGAATTCTGGGGTCAAATCAGGTTTACTAACAGGTGAAATCAATAAGGTACACTCACGAAACAGAACAAAGCTGATTCAGCTGCTGCTGTCCTGCGCTTCTGCCCAAGGGTGATGGGAACCTAACTGCAAGCAGTGCTTCTCAGCCCCTCTCTGCCTGCTCCTACCAGCCCAAGAGAGAGCTAGCCTTTCCTTCACCGGTTCTTAAGGGGTCACAGATCTTTCAAGAAGACCACACCCATTGGGCCAAAAAACAAAACAAACAAACAAACAAAACAAAACTGCTCCATTCAATTGGTCATTGGACTGAATGGTAGAAATCCTACAACAAATCTCCATGTCATGATTTGAGAGCTGGTTGGTGGCCCAAAAGAAAAAGCCTGGTACAGTTCTCTGCTTCCACCATGTGGGTCCTGGGGCTCAAACTCAGGTCACTGGGCCTTACCATCTGAACTATCTCTCTCCAGCCTGATTATTGCTTTAAATTTGGTCTTTCTTCCCTCTTTGGGAGGGACTATGAATGACAGTATGACATCAACAAAGAGACACTTTCTAGGTTCTTTTTTGTTTGTTTGTTTTTCAAGACAGGGTTTCTATGTGTAACAATCCTACTAGCCATCCTAGAACTCGCTTTGTAGATCAGGCTGACCTTGAACTCACAGAAATCCATTCACCTCTGCCTCCCGAGTGCTGGTATTAAAGACTTCGACACCCCACCACCCAGTACTTTCCAGGTTCTTGATGTGAAAATATATAGCCATGAGTTTTACTCAAACATCCCTAAAAAGAAATACTTTAAAGCCTTTCATTTGACTGAGCTGATTGTAAAGTTCTGTATTCCTCTCCTGGTTGTCTAGATGCTCCCAAGTGTGAAGAAGGCTGCCCATCTCAACCCAGAGGCTGGACGTGGTGCTGCCCACAGCCTTTCCCACGCTGCTGCCTTCTGCAAGTGCTGCCTCCTGCGACTGTGAGGGTGTGTCTTTCAATGAGGGTGTTTCTATTTCCTTTTAGCCGGGGTGGCCAATAGAAATTACTTGGAATGGACAATTTCTAGGCCTTATATATTCTCCAGCCTCCATAGAGCACAAAAAGCAGGCCATCTCTTGTATTTTGTCTTAATTATTTCTTCTAGTTTTGATATTATAATATAATTGCATTCATTCTTCCCTTTCCTTCCTCTACATACACCCTAATATACCTCTCCTTGCTCTCTTTCAAATCTATTGCCTCTCATTTAATTAATTGTTGCTACATACGTGTATGGGTATGTATATGTATATACCTATATATTCCATGGGTATGTATATGTATATATCTATATATTCCTAAGTATATAAATGTACCCTGTTCAGTCTTTTTAATGTTACTTGTAGGTATATTTCCAGGGCTGATGGTTTGGTTTTGAATATCCGGTTGGAGTTCTCTTCCCTGGGAACACTACTTCTCTAGCTCTCAGCATAGTTGCCTGACATTGCTTGTGTAGGGTTAAGGCCTCCTGTGTCTATCATTGTCCTGTTCAGCTCGTGTTTGGGCAGTCATGATGGTGCGAGTCTACGGGTGTAGCTTCTGACATTCCTAAGAGCAACAATCTCACAGAAAACTCTCCACTCCTCTGTCTCTTATCGTCTTTCTGACCTGTCTTGTGCAATGATCTCAGAGCCTCAGGTGAACGTGTTGTTTTGCAGATGTAGCCATTGGGACTGGGACCCATAACTTTGCATTCTGATTGGTTGTGGTTTTCTGTAATGGTCTCTGTCTGTTGCAGGAAGTAAGTCTCATTGATGAGCGTTGAGGACTACAGTTACTGGGCTGGACCCGGCAGAAGGATCCGGTTTTATAACCTGGGGAATTTTAACGGTTTCCTTCGTTGAAAATTTTGGAAAGGATAATTTGGAAACAGATTTTGATTTCTCATCACTTTTGATTTCAAGTCTGGGAATTCTAAATGAAGGGATTTGAGAGCTAAGTCATTTGACTCTTTTAGGTACTGAGGTTTAAGGAGCTATACCTGTTGACTAGTTTAGGCAGGGACAAAAGGAGGTCTTATATTCTTGACAAAGACATTGATTTGAAATGAGATGATGTTTCTGAGGACAGGGACCTGGGACCTCCTCATCTCAAATATTAAGAATTAAAGATCATCCAGGAAGAGCCTCTTTTCATTGATTCAAACTTAAGAACCATCCAGTTCTTACTTGAAGTCATGTGTAAACAACCAGCCTTTTTCACAGGTTTCCCTGGGCCTCTTAGTAAAACAAGGGGCGTGGTGAATGTGTATTAGCCAACAGTTCTTTCAACAGGCTACATATCGGGTACTAACGCAAGCTACCAACATTCTCCAGTGCATATCCAAAAATAAACAGCCATCCAATTCCAAGGAGCTACTCAAAGTGGATTTCTTTTTGATGTGAGGAAATATGGAGGTATCCCAGGCTAACTTTTTCTTTGTTTGTGAGGAATTTCATGTCAGATAGTCTTTCATTTTTTTCCTTGACCATGATATTGCCTGTGGCCAGTTGCTGAGAGTGTGTATGAAACACTTGGCTCCTGGGCTTCATTTCCTCCAGCTTGGAGAAGACTGCCTACCTCTACCAGGGGAGCAAATTTACAAGTTTGTAATTTATTTTACTCTGAAATATGAGTGAGATTGAAATAACCTGAAAAGGAAGCCAGCTCATGACAATGTGTACTGAAGACCGCTCAGAGCACCACTGCTCTAGTTCTGTGATTTTCTACACAGATGATGTTAGATGCCCAGGGTTCCGTGGCAGACTTGAGCTTTAGCCAAATGCTGGAGAAATGTGGTAAATGAGGACACATTGTAGAAGTGAATAATCACCACATTAAAGTGATCTTAATTTGCACCCTCCTCCTTTGTCCCACCCTTCATCACTAATTCATTGTTTGCTTTTAAAATCTGGAGAGCAATTTCACTCATTAGATAGTTTGTTTAACTTAATGCTACTGGGAGCATTCTTCTTACTTAATATGACAGGTAACCATGAAGTAGAGCATTTCAGTGGGAGCAGCAGTACACATTTGGAGTTACTGCTCTATGGATATTATTATGGCTGGTTTGCAGATGAAACCAAATTTCAAAGAAGCAAACCACTAGCCTAAGGTTCACAAAGCCACGTAAATGAGGAAGTTCTGCAGAGTTTCTCAGGCTGCCACATCACCTTGACTTGAGACTTTGGAAACCATACAAGCACATCACTCCTTGTTCACATCTTATACAACATTTCGTTGTATGCACAGCATCTCTTAAGTTATTGATGGTGCCAGTAACAGTTCTTCACTTGTGTCCTAGTCAGTATCCAACTGCTGTGACGAGACACCATGACCACAGCCACTCCTATAAAGGAAGGCACTTAACTGGGGCTTGCTTATAGTTTCAGAGGTTTAGTCCATTATCCTCATGGTGAGCAGCATGGCAACATGCAGGCAGACATGGCAGCTGAAAGTTCTACATCTGGATCCGAAAGCAGCAGGAAGAGAGAAACACTGGGCCTGGTTTGGACTTTTTAAACCCCCAGCCCACCCCAAAGACACACTTCCTCCAACAAGACCACACCTTCTAATCCCTGTCAAGTAGCCCCAATCTATAATGATCTATCATTCAAATATATGAGCCTATGGAGGCCATTCCTGTTCTAACTACCACACTTGTCGTGTTCTGGCACAGACTCTGTTTGTTCTGATTTGCTTTTTTCCATTTATTCTCTCACATTTATGTCATGTTTTTGACTCAGGCATGATTGGAATCTCCTGGAGGGCTAGGAAAAACCAATCAACCAACCAAACAAAAACCAACCAAACAAAAAATCCTGCTTCTGCCCAGGGAGTGAGACAAATCCAAGCCTGAGTTATTGAACCTGTTGATACAGAAGCTTGCTGGAACAATTCTTGTCTACATGGCAGCATTTTAAAAGTGGAAGATAAAAATGCTGATTGCAAAACTCAGGCTCTAGTAGTTTAATTGCTAAGTTATACTGACCCTTAAAGGAAGTAGAAAATAATTTATACTATGTCTTTCAGAAATTAGAGGGTGATAGAACCCTATTCAAATCAGTCGATATCACTCAGACACCAATGTTAAATAGAAATTCTAAAAATTGTACATAGCATACAATTACGTGTATATTGTCAGTCTATTTATATATCTATGTATCTAGTATGTATGTGTGTATGTATGTATGTATGTATGTATGTATGTATGTATATATGTATCTATCTATCTACCTGTGGTATGTTTTGAAGGCTTGGTCCCAGCTGGTGGTACTGTTTTGGAAGTTGTTGGAAGTTTGGAAATTAGCACCTGGTTGGAGGTCCCTGGGGCATGCCCTTGGCTACACATCTTGCCCATGTCACTTCCTGACTTTCTCCCTTTGCCTCCTGACTGGCAGAAGGTGAGCAGTTTTTTTCGGGCCACACTCCTCACCTCTAAAGGCCCAGAAACTTGGAACAAACCTACCATGGACTGAAACATGAAGCAAATGCATTTTTCTTTTTTAAACTCTTTGTCACAGATATTTTTCACAGCAAGAAAAATGTGTGTACTTATATACCAGTGTTCCCCAGACACAGATGTAAAGGTCCTTAATTTAAAATCAGCAAGTAATTTCCAGGAATGACAAGATAATTTAATATTCAAAAAAAAATCAATGGAATTTTTAACCATTGTAGCACAATAATGGAGGGATATTATTTCATTATATGTAGAACATTTTTGAAAAAAATTCAATATCTAGTTATGATAAATCATTTTATCAAATTAAAAACGAAGGGAATTTTCTAGTAAAGACCGTGTATAAAAACTCCAAGCTGACATCATACTCAACATTGAAAGAGTAAGTCCTTATTCACTAAGACAGGAGCAGGTGTTTACAGCTGGCATTGAGCATTGCTCTAGGGAGGCTTGCTTTTGCAGTTAGATAAGAAAAAAAGATAAAAGGCAGAGGATTGAAAAGAAGGTAACATTATATTCATGGATAGTATAGTTGATTATGTAGACTATTATTCAAAAGAACTTACAAACAACCCACAATTGCTAATTTAAGAGGTCACAGGCTGCAAAGTCAGTATATAAAATCAGTAGTTTTAATATATGGAAAGCTAACTGCAAGTTCTGGGTAGGAACACAGGGCTGGTTGCTGTTCAGTTTCAGGGATGGCTATCTGCTTGGTTGTCTGTTGGGACCACTCAACAGCAATATTTTATTCTTTGCTATTGGGCTGGCTCATTCCTCAAAACTAGCTAGATTGGCTTCCAGTGTGCTGAATGTGGTGTAGTCAGAAGATTTCTCTGGTCCCTCCAAGCCCCCGCAGTTCAACAACCTGCTTATAAAATAATCATTCAGAGGCTTATATTAATTAACTGCTTGGCCATTAGCTCAGGCTTACTACTGACTAGCTCTTACATTTAAATTAACCCATAATTTTTATCTATGTTTAGCCATGTGGCTTGGTACCTTTTTTCAGTTTTGCCTTGACATCTTGCTTCCTCTGTGTCTCTGGTGACTCCTGACTCAGCCCTTCCTCTTCCCAGGATTCTCCTCATCTGCTTGCCCCACCTATATATACTTCCTGCCTGGCTACTGGCCAATCAGCATTTTATTTATCAACCAGTCAGAGCAACACATATTCACAGCATAAAGAACGATATTCCACAGCAGTGTGGGAATGTCAGCATTCAGCAGACTTAAGTTCACTTAATCCTCATTTTTAGTTCAAAGACTACACTTTCAAATGTGCCTGATCCCTGCATGAAGGCTTTCTGCTTACTCTTTCTTTGTTTTAAATGAAAACATCTTTTTATTCGTTATATACCCAATACATGAAAAGAAAATCTTAATTGAAATCTAGCCATCCAGAAATAATTCTGGCCATAAAATACAGTTACCCTGTGTCTGAAGTCCTGCTTACTCTTTCTAAAGAACAAGCATACAGTCTTTACCTAGGGCAAAGGAAGAGCTCCCTCAGCAAGTGGACAATAACTGCTGCTGCTTTATATTGTGTTGTTTTGAGCAAGAGTCTTATGTAGGCCAGGCTAAGCTCAAACTAGCTATAGAGCACAGCAGAGGATGGCCTTGAATTCCTGGCCTCCTGTTTCTGCTTCTCAGGTGGTAAGATTACAGGACTGTGCCACCATTCCCAGACAGGAACTTACACTCATCCTTTATTTTAAAGGGCCTGTTGTTTCTAGTCTCTGCATCCTTTGGGGTTTCTCTGCAGATCTGACCTCAGTGATTTCTGATTGCAGTTCAGAATTCTGAGGATCACTGTTCTTTCTAGTTTTGTTTTCTCCACCCTTGTAGTTTTCTTTATGAAGAATTACCACCATTTCCCCACAGTGGCCTTTAACTCAAACTCCAAATGCTTTCTTTTGGCCTCTATGGGCACTGCACTCACATGTGCATGTGCTTGCACACACACACACACACACACACACACACACACACACACACACACACAAATTGGTTTATTTGTCTTTTTGTTACTGAATTATAAGTTTCTTGTAGATTCTGAACTGAGGTTCCTTTAGCTTGAGGACTCCTCATCTGAAATGACTGGCATTATATATGGTTTGAATTTAAGATTTTTTTTTTAGGTTTGGGGACATTTGCATATTCATACTGAGATAACTTAGTAATGGTGCACAGGTTTAAATGCTGAATGACATTTTCAGCCTCTGTTGTGGCCATGACACTTCAGATGAAGTCAGATGTGGGTTTTCCATGTAGTGTTATATGGTGCTGAGAATTTAGAATTTTTGAGCATTTTTGGATTGGTGATGCTTAGCCTCTGCAGGTGATTTTGAAACAGTCTTATCCTCCTCTGCAGGCTCTCTCCACCTTCATCTCTCTTCACCAATACAGTCTTGATGCACAAATATTTTAATTCTAAATGATATTATATTTTCTTATTTTTCTTTTTGTTGTGCTTTTGACATCACAGCTAAGACATTATTACTTCATCCAAGGGCCTAATATTTACTTTGTTATTTCCCCTGGGGTTTTTCACAGCTATTACAACCAGGCAAACAATACATCTGCAGTTAATTTAATGCGAGTTGTGCATCAGAGATCCAAATTTTCTTTGGCCTATGGGAATCATAATTTCCACATCCCGTTTGCTGGAAAGACAATTCTTTAAATTGTGTTGTCATCCTTATGGGAAATCAACTGGCCAGAAATATGAAGTTTCGCCTTTGGAATCTCAATCCCATTTTGATGCTTTTTACATCCTTTGACAGGTGCTGATGCCACACTGTCTTGAGTACTGTAGCTTTTCATGATGTTTGAAACCAGGACATGTCAAACAACTGGGTTCCTTTTCAAGGCTGTTTTAGTTATTCTTGATCCTCTGTATTTCCATATGAATTCTAAGGTCATTGTTTTATTTAAAGGGGCAATATAGACTTTGATTAGATCTGTTGTAGATGAACTTTTAAATGGTCATATTAAATAAAAAACATGGAGCCAAATATAGGAGTGAAAGCCTTAGAGAGAAATAGGGAAATAGGGAAAGCCACCAGCCAACCTTACCTCACTAACTCTGCAGCTTTCAAATGTGAGTTACTTCCTGTCTACCCACATCTATATGCCTTGCTGTTCTACCATCTGATTTGCTCTCTGTCCAGCTACATCACTTCCTCTTCCTACACAGCTCTGTCACTTTCTGTCTGTCTGTACAGACCTCCAGACCTCCATGGTTAACTAGTGTTGGAATTAAGGCATGTGCCACCACACCTGGCTCTGTTTCCAGTGTGGCCTTGAACTCACAGAGATCCTGCCTGCTAAGTGATAGGATTAATTACATGTGCTACCTTTGCCGAATTCTTTGTTTACTAAATGGCTGGCCTTTTCCCTCTGATCTCCAGGCAAGCTTTATCTATTAAAGCACAAATAAAATATCACCACATTTCAGCACAAATAAAATATCACCACAATCTGCAGTAAATCTGTGGACCAATTTGGGGGATATTTCCATCTGAACATCAAGCAGTGATGTATTGGCATGGGGTATTTCTGTGTTTGCTTGACCTTTCACTTCTTTCTGTAGTGTTTAATGTTTTGTTTTGTTTTTTTTTTTTTTCCAAATTCTAAGTGTCTTGTAAGTTTTTAGTTAAATTTGGTCCCATGTGTTTAATTTTATTTCTTTTGGGATCATTTTCATTACTTCCTTAACTTTATTTTGGGAATTTTAAAACAGATTTTATTTTAATTTTTAATCATATGTCTATGTGTGTCTGAGGGTAGGTTTCTTCACATGAGTATAGTGCTGGAGGAAGCTAGAAGAAGGTGAAGTTATAGGTGTTGCGAGGCACCTGAAGGGGATGCTGGGAACTGAACTCAGCTCCTCTGAAAGAATAGCACATGCTCTTAACCACTGATCCATCTCTCCAGCCCTGGGATTTTTCCCTGGAGGATTTTTGCTTTTTGTTTTTATTTTTCAGTAGTACTGGCAATGAAACCCTGGGCCTTGTGCATGGTAGGCAACTGTACTACCAGCTATGTCCCTAGTCAAGGTAGTGCAATTAAAATGTACATACATACATGTATATATATATCTATATATATCTATATATATATATATCATTGGTTAACTGGTGGCTTATTGGTTAGCTTGTTTATAATTACTTTCTTCTTTTTTACCTTCAGAATAATATTCTATTGTTACTGTTTTCCCTATTGAGGGACATACAGTTTTCCTATTCTGGTGTATTCTGAGTAATTCTGCTATAAAACGTTTCAAACCTGATTTTCAGTGGATACAAATACTTATCCTGGATGTATTCCTCTGAGGGAAACTTCTGGACCATTCTGTGAACATATAAGTAACTTGAGCAAACCTTGCAACCAGCCTAGGTAATTTGCTTTGGTTTCTGTACTTTGGAGGTGTCAACAGTTAGAATAATTCATAATGACTTTTATGTATTAAAGAATGATTAGTGTGTATCAAAATTGAGAAAGTGAGGGCAAACCTCTGCAGAGTGTTTCAGTATGGTCTAAGGTTGTGAAGTCCAAGGATAAAAGGAAGAATAAAACTGAGGGAAAGATCATATGTAGTCTAAATAATCACATTTACTGGATTTTATTTTTCTAATATAAACTATAGAAAATAGATTTGGGCTTGTGGATAGCTTAGCAGATAAAGGTGCTTGCTGCCAAGTGTAACAACATGAGTTCAACTCTTGGGGTCCATGTGGGAGGAGAGAACCAACCCCCTCAAGTGGTCCTCTGGCATTCACACATGACATGGAGGGGGGGGTTTGTGTTAACAGAGAAAGAGAGAGAGAGAGAGAGAGAGAGAGAGAGAGAGAGAGAGAGAGAGAGAGAGAAAGAAGAAAAAGAAGAAGAAGAAGAAGAAGAAGAAAAAGAAGAAGAAAAGAAAGACAAATTTTTAAAAGAAACATCGCCCTCCCGGGGAAAAGGAAGCCTGACCAGTTGACAATGACATGATGACGGACATGGTCACAATAGCACTGGCCCAGTTGCTCCTTCCTCCCTGTGGTGCCCGAAGACAGCCAGGTGTAGCCAAGTCTCACCTGAACTCTAGTCTGATGCAGCCTTACTAATATACATGCCGTGTGAATGGGTTCAAAGACAGAACAATTTCACTTAGTTGTAAAAACAGGAGTTTGTAGAAGTAATTGGCAGATTTTTGTCAGCCACCTTTTACATTCTGGTTGATCAAAGAGTCAGAAGAGTGAAAAAACAGACAAACAAACCAGATATTAACTAACAACCGACAATGAGGTCAACTGCTACTTAACAATCTTGAACAAAACTGTGGTGATTTGGAAGAGGATGGCCCTTGGAGG